>BGPT01000160.1:171341-228124 GCA_003297045.1 Symbiodinium sp. clade C Y103 | reverse complement strand
GTGCAGTCATGCTATTGCAAGGTTGCCATGGCCTCATAGGTCCCCATATAGCTTCGGGGTTGCCATTCCTCAGCATCTCACCAAATGTGGATTTTGCTGCGTTGTTGGTTCTGGAAACAACAGGGCACAATACTCGGCAATTCCCTGTGCAACTTTGCGGACATGTTTCCGCAAAGCATAAGCTGATGAATTGTTTCTTAGAAAGTGCCGGTTTCATTGGCTGCCCACGCGTGGAATGCTGAGCATGCAAGTGGATGGTAGAAGGAAGTCAGCATTTGATTTTTTGTCGGCCCGCCATGGCAGTGATATGCAGCAACTTTCCTTGGATGACCTTAGAACCGACACCCAGGACGTGCTTGCTTGTCAAATCGCCCAGCAGAGCCATTGCGTGGAGTGCTCAGTATTGACTCGTTGATGCGTGGCTGGTGCGCGCAAGCAAGACATGCATAGGTTCTCAAAGGGAAATTGGCATCAGCACACCTGAATGTCCCATGACTCGTTTTTTGTCAGATGTCATGACGTTCTTTCGTGTTGGATGACTGTTTGGGTATGCTTTGCTGAGGACTGAGGCCCCTGTTTCAACTTATTCCGCGAGTATCGATGGAATGAGAGGGGTGATCGTTTGTCGTCAAGTTGCCATCAGCAAACATCAAAACTAGGGTCAATGACATCATTGAACCAACAAAGTGTAGTCCACTTTCATGTTTCACTTTTTGCCGGTACTGGTACCAATTTGTCAGCTGTGAGTTGCTGACTTGTTTCAGATTACCAATCTAAGCCTCAGATCGTCAAAATGTCAAATGACAGATGGTTTCTGTCATGACATGTTTCTTCCAGAAAAACTTCGTCATCGGGAATCTCAGGGATATGTTCACCATGTGGTGAGCGGCAATCTCCGCGCGGTTTTATTGATGTTTTCTCGCAAAGATCAAAGTTTTTGAATCATCTCCGGCGACGATTTCAGCAATCAGATCAGCGCGCATGCATGCCATGTCTTTCACCTTAGTGAGACTAAATTGCGGACATCGTGTTCCGTTCTTGTTTTGTAGACTTGGGGTATGGGTGGTTTCTGGGAGCGGAAGGAGAAGTGAAACATAGGTGACCAAACCACTGTCGCGCTTGGTGCCCTGATTTTGCAGATTCTGTCTATCGTTCAACTCATAGTCTGCAAGCTTCTGTGTTGAGTAAGTCGGAACAAAAGCTGCCAGGAAGAGATCGAGCTTGTGGAAGGTGAGTGCACATGAGTGCCGAAACCCTGCATAAGGGCAAAGGCTGCCTGTGATTGTGTGGCTTTGCGCCTGCCGGCCGTACCTGTGACTTGTAGATGCCAACATATCCAACATTGTGTGGAGCGCAGAGCTGCAAGTGTTTGCCAGAGGAGAGCGGGAGAGCAGCAGGAAATCAGCGCATTTCCGGCGTTTGAAGCATAGTAATACACCCTGTGAAGATGACCTAAAATAATGATGGCATACCAGCAACAACCTTTGATGACCGTTTTGGGTTGGAGAGGCACCGTTTTGGGTTGGAAGGAATGCCTCTCCAACTGCCATTTTCCTCTTGCACGCCGCTCTGCAAAGTGTTTTGCACATGGTCTACCCTTTTATGATTTGTTCCGCTGCAGGTTGCTTGTGAAAAGGAACCATTACAATTTTGGTACAGCTTCAGGATACCCTCAGAGTTGAAACTCCTCCGCTTTTCAGCATGTAAGGCATTGCTTGAGACGTTGGTTCTCGAAAGGGAAGTATAAAATGTGTAGAGTTCTACGCGCCTGTGCGGCTTCACTGGCGCAGTCTCGAAGGGCAGGTGTTTGAATCATCTGCCACGCGTTGCCCATGTCACGCTGAAATTGGCAGGGGCAGTGGTTCATCACATGGCAGAAGTTCCTGTGTTTTTGCTTTTCCATGACGTAGACGTCTTTGAATATGGTAATTACTTGAGGAAAGGGTTAGGGAGTCTGGAACGGGTACATTTGGCACTGCCAAAACGCTGGCGCACAGGCACAACGCCTGCACACTTTCTGTCGACCGTTACGGCCAACAGAACTAGCTTTCTTGGAGGGCTTCGACATTTGAGCAGAGTCAAAACCTCCCTTCATGTGGTTAGAAGAAGTTGTGTCACCTGGCTGTTTGCGTAAGCAACATTTGGATGCCGCGATGTGCGGCGCATTTGGCAGAGCATCTCTTTCGCCTTGTTAAGACTTCGCCGTGTTGTCAGTGATTTGATTTTGCGATGGAACGTTGACACTTGAAAAGAATTATAAAATGCTACGATGTTCTTCTAAAGCCACTGAATTGATTGACCAGACGCATCGTTTTTCGTTTGAGGCGAACAATTCATAGCAGTGCATCATAGCAGCTAGTGGTCGGCAAGTCTACGCTGCGGTGGGAGATTAGCATTTGATTTTTTTGTGCAACATGAGCCTTGTTTACACATGACCAACTATACCGACTATACCTCTTATGAGTTTCACTGCGCTTGAGGCCGCTGCGACATGTGACATATGTCAAGTGCAACCTGAGCATGCGATGTTGACTGGCAAGTGGCATGCGCAAGCAACATGGTCAGATTCTGTCAATTTTTTTTCCGAACTCTTTGTCATATTATGCCTTTCTGGTCAAAGGCCAGCAGCAGGTGTTGGGCCTGAAGTGTTCGACAGAAAATCCAAAATCGTGCATCAGACCATTGCATGTGAGACTGCGTTGCTCCATACCAGGAATAAAGGCTGGCAGCGGCTTTTAAGTCTAACGCGGTTGAGCGGAGAGCCGGAAGCAGGAAGCGGCTTTTTGCTGCCAGTCAGATCTGAGGGGAATTTGCCAAGAAATCTGAATCATAGAAAGATTAGAAAGCCGACTTCTGACCCACAACATCCTACTTATGATGCCTGGAGACCTGCTTCATACATAGCTTTGGCTTGCTGACGTCTTGCGGAATTCATGGTCATGGTAAGCTAGCATTGGGCTTCCCAGGGAAAGCCCAAGGGCGCAAGAACAACTTTCTAAGGAATTGAACCTTGCAAGGTGAGACGGTGAACCTTTCATTCGTGCTTCGGTCTTGCAAATCAAAAAATCCCAGGGGAAGTTAAGTTGGTCCCTTTGCAGTGGAAATTCATTCTGGAAGTATGCGGCCTCATGGATGGACCATTATGAGAAATATTGAAGTTTGAGCTGCAGCATGATGAGAAACGAATAGAAATATCATGAAATATCGTCAATTTGTCCATTGAAAAAAATACGTTGGGATCCACGAAAGGCAATGTGGTGATCGCAGAAGCCCCGCCCAAGGGGCAGCGGCTCTTGTAGACTTTCCGACAGGTTTTGGGCTCCCTTAGCTCCCTTAGCCTGGCAGGACACCGGCATGGTCTGTAGAAATATCCCCAGGTTTGTCCCAATGATCTGTGGGAAAGCAGCCTTTCTAGAAATGTCTTGGCATAGCCTTGCATAGCAAGGTGGTGGCCAAATTTACGGCCAGAGATGGCATTTAGAAATGTCATCCAATTGATCAGATCATATTTTGGATTCACAGGGAAACATCTAGTGCAGCCTCCTGCATTTTCCAAGCGCACCCAGACACTTTTTAGGGAAACAGCTGCTCGCTTAGACTTTTCCGAATATTGGACAGCTGCGTCATTCCTTTCCAATCCGACATGATACGGAAAAGGCTCGTTTGTCACTCCATGTGAGTTGTGCCGATGGATCAATGGCGACCGAGATGGACATGTTTCGCAGCCGCCATGAGCCGTGCTCTCACCTAATTTTCAACAGATCTAGAGCCTTTCTCAGGTTTTGTGCTTTTTCCCAGTTGCAAAGCTTCGGAGATACCAAAGTCGCCTCCAAAGTGCGGATTCGACGAATGATAAGGAACACTTTCTTTTCAATCAAACTAGCGCAACTGTAGCCTGGGAGCGTCAATAGCTTGTTGGACGCAAGGCGGAAGAGGCAGAAGAGTGCCAGCTTTGGAGCCGGCAATGTTGAAATCCCCGCGCCAAGCAATTTCTCAAAGGTCCGGTTTCGCTACAAGTGGTTGGCGTTGTTGTATGGCATTTTCTTCCAACTTTGCTTCGCCCTGCATTCCCCTGCGGCGCATCTTGAAGGCAGACAGCACGAAAGAACATGATGCCCCATTGACGCCATCAGCTTTTGTATGGACCAGGATGCTGAGGCCCCAAATGTTTGCAAAACCGTCCTAACCACTCGGATATTCGGCGGCCATCAGCCAAACTTAGCAAAGCCCAAAGTGATGTCGGAGAAGTTTCCAAGATGCCACGTCCGAAATCGAAAGACTATTCACCAGGTGGGCTGACCTATACGAGTGTTTCCACCTTGTCCAGCGCGGCTTGGGATATCTGGCACTTTTTGAAACCGCGGAAGAAAATCAGGTGTCGTGTTGTTGGAGGAGCCGAATCAAAAAAATGGGGCATGTATTTTTTCAAAGCATCAAATCATTCTTCTCAGCGAGTTCATTCCTTTTTGGGAAGTGATGCAAGTTCAGGGTGTCTTGTTGGCAATCAGAAACATCCCGTACGGTAAATTGATCAGGTTGAGGTGGGGATATTAGTGAGCTTTGGAAATAGGAAACTAGCGGCTTGCGGTTGAAGATGGTTGAAGAGATGATGTAGGTCTCACGGTTTCACATTGGCCGCGGTTGTGTCTGAAGTCTGAAAGCCGTTTTGCTGGGAAGAACCAACAGTAGTACTGTACGTCACGTCACGTCATTCTGATTCGAAAGGCCATTTCCATGACTTAAATCAAGGCATGTCAAGCGCAGCAGGCTGACTCCAAATTTCTAAAAGAGTGCCATTCTTGATATTCTTGGCATGGACGAAAGCCATCAACATGCATACCAGGCATACCAATAAGTTTCAGATATTTTAAGATGTTTATTTTTTTGTTCCACATTCAGCCTGGGGTGAGATCGCCATGGCTTCTCAACCAAGGCGCAGCGGATTTTGTCAGGTGCGCAACCGCCTGGAATGGGCCTGTTGTGTAGTTCTGTTGTTCATGACAAGGGATTGCTCTGGATTTTACGAATTGTACTATGTTGTCAGTTCAAGATCAGTCATTCAAATGTTGATGGGTTTGGGTAGGGGTAGGGGTATGGTATGATGATGTATGATGAAATTTGCGAATGATAGATTTCTTCGATCCCCCAGCAAAAGCGAGTCCAAGTCTGTAAAATATTGCATGAGTTATTCCAGTACGAATTGTATTTTCATGTCAGAGCAAGAACAGGCAAACCATACTACTAGCGCTAGGGTTAAGTCGTATCAGCCTGTGAAAGTCGTATCGGGAGGCCGTGCGCCTGGAAAAACTTCAATTTTGACATCATTACACTATCNGCCTCTAAAATCGTATCATTGTACATGGCCAATTCGGGGCTGTACCAGTAGGATTTGATTTTGACGGGACGAAATGGAAAACAACTGTTTTCAGACCATCCCAATTAGGATTCTCTGCAAATTTTGATTTTGGAAGCAACGTATCTATGATTTTCCCTGGTATGTGCAGTGCTTCGGCTACTTTTGCTATATGTATCATTACAGATGAAACAAGCTGTGCCATGGTGTTTGTCTTTCCCTGATGTGACTTTCCACGACCTGATGTGACTTTTCTGTATCGACGCTGTGCCATGGGGATGTTGTGACTTTTCCCGCCTGATGTGACTTAAGTACNGACTTTCCACGACCTGATGTGACTTTTCTGTATCGACGCTGTGCCATGGGGATGTTGTGACTTTTCCCGCCTGATGTGACTTAAGTACGGTGTTTGTAGGTCAATCTAGGTCATGTTGCACATTGTTACACCATATATGCATCCATATGCCTCCATATGAACAAATGACTGGCTCTCTTCCTTGGTGGTTACATGTTTTAGGTGGCGGCGCCTCGTAGAGGCCGAGCATTCGTGCACGTTTTTATTCCATGAATTTCCATGAATATGTTGCGCACTTGTTTCTACGTTATCCTGGGTTGGGGTGGGTCGGTTGCGAGGTAGGGTGGGGCAATAACATTTGTGCGCTTGCGCACCCACTTGATGGCACGTCACAGGGTCTTTCTTTTGTGCTGGGTTGGGGTGAGATGGGTTGGAGGATGGGGTGGGGCAAGAACGCTCTTGCACGTGCACGCCCACTCGATGCTACGTCCTACGTCATAAGACCTTGCACCGCCTTGCACCATGGACAACCTGGAATCAATGCTCACCACCCACGTGGACGATCTCGCAATAATGGCGGCTGAACCCTGGCCCGACATCCACTACCAGAAGTTTGTGACAAAGTACCAGAAAGTCACGCATCAGAAGCTCCCATTTCAGCATTGCGGCTGTTGGTGCAAGGAAGCCAATGATGGGCTCACCATCACGCAGACAGAGTTTGCGGACAAACTACAAGATGCCAAAATACCTGGACGCTCAGATGACGACTCCAAGCTCTTTGCGGATGAGGTGACTGAGCTGAGATCCGTTTTGGGGGCATTGCTGTGGGTCACTGCTACCTACCAGGCTTGACATCATTGCAGATGTCTCCTTGCTTCAATCTCGTGCGACTGTGGCAGAAGTGAAAGATCTGAAGATGGCCAACACTGTGGTGATCGGACTCCATTACCATTACTTTGAGACGGAGAATCAGAGGATTGTCTGCATCCATGATCAGTGCTTCGAAGGGACGGCACCATGCCCAGGAAGGTGTGCTCATGATGCTGGCTGATGATCGATGGCGACATAGCTCCATCGACTTGGAAGAGGCCTGCGACGACGAATCCTTCACCAGACGCGGAGGAGCAATGCACGTTCTACATTCGCATGGCGGGAAGGCGAAATGGTGTCCTATAGCACGTCTCATTCGAACGGGATTGAGTGATGACTACAAGGTTGTCAGACCTGATGCATCATTCACCATCACCAATTGTCACAGCTTATCGTTTTGCAAGAGGATGGTAACCTTAGCCCTCCAGCTGACTGCTATTCAGATTGTGCTGACCTCTGGGAACTTTCAACTGGACAGACGACCCTACCTCAGGACAAGAGCCAGTGAAGTTCGAATTAGTGGCCGTCTGAGGCTCATGACGTTATCCCCCACGACATCGATGCTCCTAGAGTTCCTAGACTACTGAAAAGGTCACTTTTCACAATCCTCCGGACCATCCAGTGAAATCAAGGGTGCTGCCGACTTTGGTGATCGAGGGCGAAGCTGATTTGCTTCTGAATGATTAGGAGATTGTCAAGAAGGCGGAGGCCGCCGTGGACCAGGTGCTCATGTCAACAGTCACAAAGTTTTTCAAGGCTTTGCAGAACCAGGCGACAGGCCACAGACAGCCCGACGACCAGCTGAACACACTCCAGCGCGAAAGCGCCCTGCTGAGGGACAGTATGACGAAATGGATGCGATCGATGAGAACAAGAAGCAGCGGTGGGCACGGGAGATTGCCATCGCTTTTTATGAGCGACGGAAGATGATGCACATGGACTACATCAACCGCACTGACATGATCCTGAACGACAAGAACCTGGAGATGGAAAAGCTCAAGCATGAGCAGGCCATTCTGGCCGAAAAGCTGGCTGGGCAGGAAGACTATGCTACGGTGCTGTCGCATCACAAAGATCAAGCACAGCAACGAGCTGAAGATCTCCGAGACAAGCTGGATGAGGTGAAGACGAGACTGGAAAGTGCTGAGGGATGTTGAAGGTGATCGAGAAGAGACACATGACGACCTGGCGAAGCTCTACTACGAGAGCATCACTGAGAAGAAACATGCAGAGGCACAGCTACGCCAGTGCTTGCGAGAATGAGACAAATTTCGCAACGACCACAAGGATGCCAAAGTTCGTTGGGAGAACACCAAGGACGAGTTGAAGCAGGGCAAAGAAGCTCGAGACGAGTTCAAGGAGAAGTATGAGAGCGTGATGCACCGTGAGGCCTAGTCACCAGTGACGCCTCAGGAGATGCTCGACCTCCAGAAGATCCGGGAGAATGAAACGCGCCTGAAAGAAGGCCTGAAGATGTCCGTGAATGACCTGGAGACATGAATAAGAAGCTGCTGCGTGAGAAAGAGAATTATCTGAAAGCCAGCAAGGCTTTGCAGCAAAACCTGAATCTGGCAAAAGCCCCAGAGGAGGTTTGGATTTCCAAAAGTGGCACTTGTATGCACTTGTTATCACCGAGATGACTGTGGTCACATGCCGGTGAATCGTGCCAAGTACGGGAAGTGCAAAGACTGCATGCCCTAGAGACGTTTCTGGCGTGAGCAGTGCAGCACAGAAAGCGACCCGAGTGAAGACATCTACTCTGGTAATACCATACATGTTGCTCCGCATGTGCAGTAACAATGGCCGTACCCGCAAGAGCCCTTTGAGCTGTAGCAAAAGTGAGTATATATGAGTATATGACTTATTAAATCATAATTTGTTCTACATTGTTTATTTCCTTTTTGCATTATGCATTCTCTATTTTATACTTTATATCATTTATTTTGTATTATTGCAAAGAATTTATTACATCGTATTTTTAATATATTGTATTTTTTAAAAACCATGAAAATTATACCATTATATACTGGATGTTTCAACGGTGTACAAATTGTATGTTTTTATTTTCTTTCCATCCAATTTTGACTTCTCTCTCTACTTGATTTCTCTCAGACTTAGCTCTATCAAATCTACCTGTGTGGCAGGTGTAGCAATGCCTTCCCGACTGTTTGGCAGCTTGCATTGCGCAAGGCAGGAAGGCTTAACATGCGGGGTCATCCAATCCTTCAATCTTGTTTGCTTCCCCTTCTTTCGAAAAACTTCAAGGGCAGCGTTCACACTTTTTACGCATTTCTTCCACCTATCCGGCATGTGTCCGGCAGTTTTTTTCATATTTCACATGGTTTTCATTACACCTGCGCATTTTCCGCATTTCAATACCAGTTTTTCATTTTTTCACATCAGTCTATTTATGGGACATATAATTCTTGGAATCTATAAAAAACATGTTTCAACCTGGCTTCGCCGATCTTGCATTTCACTTCTTTGGCAGTGCTGTAGTCTTGTCTCCCGTCCCTCATCTTCACCTCCACCTCATCGCCAGGCGTGACCTTCGAATGCGGCAGCTTCAATGTGGGAGGATGACAGGCGATGCAGAGACAATCATGTTAGATGGACGCGAATTTGACATTGGTTTGCAGGGCTTATCATGAGCCCTATTGGAATACTATTTCTATAGGAGAAGAATGAGAGCATGGAAAAAAAACATGGTCTGTGCCAACAACACATGATGGACACTGCATTTTGCCAGTGATTTGCCGAGGCACCTCTTGATACCACCGGAGTCCATGCACTTGGCATCGCAGTAGCGGCACGCAAGCTGCGGCCTCCTTTTGGAGTCTGCCCTGCAAGCCACGACAAGGAAGCAGTGGACTGCTCCAGCTGATGCCAGCTTGCCTTGAACCATGTGACCTTTCCCCATAACAGCACCTGTGGTCTTCAGCCAAAACCAACACTGCTGTCGCATTACATCGGAAGATTTTGATTTTTGGTTTGTTTCAATTCAAGTCATTCAATGCGAAGTGCAGTGTGTTTCCCAAAGTCAAATTCATGCGGAAGACTGATGAAGACTCTGCACATTGCTGACGCTTCGGAAGCACCAAGACGGAGCCATAGCAGCAAGATCCAGAAATGCTTCCGTTGTACTCCAGCCATGAATGAGTGTCCCACCAGCACATGCCATGCATGCGTTCGGCTCCAACAGAAAGACCTCTTGTGACAGCGCAATCCCTTTTAGAGTATACCCCGAAAGAACAACAACTATTGTTTGTTGCTTCTGCATGGTGTCCGTGCCGATTTGTAGGCAGACCTCCTATAGCCGCCGATGTTGCTTGCCTCCATGAATAGAGCTCCGGTTCCAACAGGGTGTGCCGAGGATTAATGTTCAATTTTTGCAACAAGAAAGGAGGACAGGAGCCACATTTCAGATTTCTCATGTTTTTGGCATTATTACTGCCGTTTCGCAGGCTTGCAGGAAGAGTGCACTGATGGCGGGTTTATTCTACGGAAAATCTGAGCGGGTGCCAATTTTTCCAGAGGTTCGGAGGTTGGCATTGCATGAGCCAAGAGAAGTTCTTTCACGGTCCAGTTCTCAGGTCGCCCATTGGCGCTCCTTGGGAATCCTTTTTGGGAACTTCTGCCAAAATTTCATTTCAGCACAGGAATTGCTGACATCTGAAAATTGTACCGAAGTCAAGAACAATGGCCGACAATTTCCAATTCTGCCGATATGGCTGCAGCTCAAAATGTAAGGTCCCGATCCATAGCCCGGACCCACGTACAGGCGATCCATACCCGTGATCCATACCCCCGATCCATACCCTCGATCCATACCTTTTTGAAGAGATTGAATTCATTTGAGAACATTTGTGTAACTCCTTCGTTCCATACGTCCGGATCACCGCGTGGCGATCCATACCCGTTTGTTGAACCATAGCCATATTATAGGGTTGTCATTGGTTGTCATCATTTGCACACATTCCTGAGTCTAGGTAATCCCATCGAAATTTCGGGCAGTTTGGCCGGCATGGGTGTATATGAGCAAGGATGCAAAATATTGACTCTTGTCTAGGAAGGTTCAAGTAGAATCGACAACCCACAAATGCCCGGTGTCCTGCAGCAAATGCCGCACTGGCCACACTAATGCCATTGTGGGAAGTTTGCACAGGATCACATGCCAAATCATGCCAATATGCTAATCATGCTAGTCCTTCGATGCTGCTTCTGCCTCTACTGCGCTTGTTCTGAAAACATTTCACTTCAACTTCTTACGCGCAGTGCGCTTTGCAACATCATACACCGAAAGCTGCACTATAGGGCTTGCTGCGACAGTGACACATACCAGAGAACTCTCAACTTCTCCAATACTTGTCAATGAAAAGTGTCAGAAAAGCACGGAAAAAGAGAACAACAGCAACACCGGCATTCTTAGAAGACGGGGGCAGGCTCAAGTCTCACCAAGTTGAATGGTATCTTGAGGCCACGCATGCTGCCCAGACATGTTTTGTCGCTTGAGCCTTTCCTTGTGAAATTAGACGCTTGATGACGTGTCATCTCCTGCTCCTCTTGGAGATTCCAGTGGTAGACAAACTTGTTTGCTTCAATCAGCACAATGAAACCTCACAAGGGAATGGAAAGCATCAGGTGCCTTCTTGACACTGGTATTTCAAAGGTACTGTGTGCTTCAGACACGATTTGCGGAGTCCAATTGTGTCTGATATTGGGCAGCTCACCAAACGCCGACTGAACCGAGAATGCAGGGCTTTGCCACAATGGTCAGTTTTGTTGGCGCAACATGTGGAATGTTTTCCTGAGGGTGAGCATGTGAACAGTTTGCGAATTACATTGGAAGGCGCAAGCAAGATCTGTCTGATTCTGTCAGTGTTCTTGCGAGCTCTGTGTTGCATTTTTTTTTCGTCTCATGCTAGCTGCTAGCAGGTGCGGCGTTTGCAATGCCTGACAGAAAAAGTGAACACATGCATCAAACCGCGCATTTTTCATATTATGAAATCATGTTAATTCACACCAGGAGATTGGCAGATCTGTCAACAGTTTGAAGCCCAGAAGGCTCGGCCTGGGAGCAGCTGCGCTGCGCTGCCCTCGTGCTGTCAGTTGCGACACCAACCAATCTCTTCACACCAAGCTGGAGCAGCTGAACATGTAATGGGCTTGGAAGAATCCAATGCAAGCTTCAAGATCTTCCAGGAAGCGCCTGACGAAGCATGTCATGAAACCTAGTGCGTAGCAAATCCCCGTGTCTTGAAATACATCACAATAATAAACTTGTCATTCGTATCCAAATTTTGGCTGCATTTCCAATTTTCTCAAAATTTGAGTACGTTGTCCGATTTTGCAATGTTTGTCAGGGAAAGATACTTGCAGTGGAGATTAGGCCTTGGGGCTCCCAAGTCTTGGTCTCGCCGTGAAATTGAGGCAAGATTACAACCCGATTCGAAGGTCACTGGCTCCGCGCAAGGTTCGTTAGTATACAATCGAAATCGGCAAACGGTGATTGCAGAAGCCCCGCCGTTCGGCTGGCAAGACACCAGCACTGTGTACTGAGCTGGAAATGTGTAGCCCCAACGTCTCACCACGGAAACTCTTGCGATCAACACCTCAAGCTTGCACACATGCCAAGCCAGCCGTACTTGGTGGAACTTTTTTGCGCCCGACGCCAGTAACTGGGCACGTAGAATTCCTTGCTTTTGTTGCCGTTGACGAGCAGCGCCCTGGTAGCAGAAGCCTTTGAGAAGCGCTTTTAAAACCCGGTAGTGCAGATATGCAGAGCATGCAGAGATTGGACATTGTTCCTTGAAAAAAACATTGCTCGCCTGACCAATATACTTGTGGGAAAAAAGTGTCACGGAAAAGCACGGGATAGAGATCGAAAACAGACAGGCTCAAGTCTCACCAAGTTTGTGCCGATGCCAACATCATCTTGGGGCCAGGCGTGCTTCCAAGACATCTTTTGTCGCTTGAGCCTTTCTTGCTGGGGTTGGGCACTTGATGACGTGTCATTTCCTTCTCCTCTTGGAGATTCCAATGGTAGACGAACTTGTTTGCTTCAATCAGCACAATGAAACCTCGAAAGGGAATAAAGCGGATCTGGTGCCTTCTTGACAGTGGTGTATCAAAGGTACCGTTTGTTCTAAGTTTTGTGGCAAGTCATGTCCAACTCTGCCTGAGAGTGTAAGCCTCGNCGGATCTGGTGCCTTCTTGACAGTGGTGTATCAAAGGTACCGTTTGTTCTAAGTTTTGTGGCAAGTCATGTCCAACTCTGCCTGAGAGTGTAAGCCTCGTCAGACCTAAGCGAGAATGCAGGCGCTTTCCGACAAGGGTCGGTTTTGTTGGCGCAGTGTGTGGAATGCTTTCCTTCAGCGTAAGCATGCAAGTGGATGGTAGATGTGCAAGAGATGGAAATCAGCACGTGATGTTCCTGCGATAAAAGCCGCAGACAGAAACATCCCGTTAATGACNGCGTAAGCATGCAAGTGGATGGTAGATGTGCAAGAGATGGAAATCAGCACGTGATGTTCCTGCGATAAAAGCCGCAGACAGAAACATCCCGTTAATGACATGCGTTTGAAGCATTTCAAAAGCAACTTCAAAGTTGCTTCTTCTCCCAGGGTTGCTTCCTTGTGAAACCGCTTGCATTTTGATGGTCAATCCTGCCCAGCAGAGCCTTTGTGAGGAGAGCTCATCATTGACTCGTTGATGTGTGGCTTGTGTGCACAGGCACGCTTTTGCAATGTTGCCACGGTCCCGANCCTGCCCAGCAGAGCCTTTGTGAGGAGAGCTCATCATTGACTCGTTGATGTGTGGCTTGTGTGCACAGGCACGCTTTTGCAATGTTGCCACGGTCCCGATGGTACTAGCTTCGGGGTTGCCATTCCTTAGCATCTCACCAAATGTGGATCTTGCTTCCTGGTTGGTTCTGGAAACAACAGGGCACAATACTCGGCAAGTCCCTATGCAACTTTGGGGATATGTTTCCGCAAAGCATAATCTGATGAATTGTTTCTTAGAAAGTGCCGGTTTCATTGGCTGCCANCAATACTCGGCAAGTCCCTATGCAACTTTGGGGATATGTTTCCGCAAAGCATAATCTGATGAATTGTTTCTTAGAAAGTGCCGGTTTCATTGGCTGCCAACGTGTGGAATGCTGAGCATGCAAGTGGATGGTACAAGCAAGTAAGCATTTTGTTTGCCGGCCATAGCAGTGATATGCAGCAACTCCGCTTTGATGACCTGAGAAGCGAGACCCAGGACATGCTTGCTTGTCAAGCTGCCCAGCAGAGCCACGCTGTCAAGTGCTCATCAATGACTCGTGGATGTGTGGCTTGTGTGCGCAGTTAAGGCATGCATTGGTTCTCAAAGGGAAATTAGCTTCAGCATATGTTCACCATGTGGTGAGCGGCAACCTTCGCGCGGTTTTATTGATGTCTTCTCGCAAAGATCAAAGTTTTTGAAGCATCTCCGGCGACGATTTCAGCAATCAGATCAGCGCGCATGCATGTCATGTCTTTCACCTTAGTGAGACTAAATTGCGGACTGCGTGTTCCGTGCTTGTTTTGTAGACTTGGGGTATGGGTGGTTTCTGGGAACAGAAGGAGAAGTGCCACATAGAGGCTGGATTGACCATCTTCTTCCGTTTCAAAGGTGGCCAAACCTGTGTTGTGCTTGGTGCCTCGATTTTGCCGATTCTGTCGATGGTTGAAGTCGTAGTCTGCCGTCTGCAAGCTTCTGTGTTGAGTAAGTCGGAAGGAAAGCTGCCAGGAAGAGATCGGGCTTGTGGAAGGTGAGTGCACATGAGTGCCGAAACCCTGCATAAGGGTAAAGGCTGCCTGTGATTGTGTGGCTTTGCGCCTGCCGGCCGTACCTGTGACTTGTAGATGCCAACATTGTGCCGTGAGAAGCTTCTTTGCGATAAAAAGATATGTTTTGCTGGGTGAGGAGCGCAAAGCTGCAAGTGTTTCCAAGAGGAGAGCAGGAGAGCAGCAGGAAATCGGCGCATTGTCGGCGTTTGAAGCGATAAAGTACACCCCTTGAAGGTGGCGTAAAATGGTGGCATAAAAGCAGCAACCTTTGATGACCGTTTTGGATCGGAAGGAATGCCTCTCCAATTGCCATTTTCCTTTCGCATACCGCTCTGAAAAATGTTCTGCACATGGTCTACCCTATCATGATTTGCTCCACTGCAGGTTGCTTGTGACAAGAAACTTTTACAATTTTGGTAAAGCTTCGGAGTTGAAACTCCTTCGCTTTTCAGCATGTATGGCATTGTTTGAGACGTTGGTTCTCGAAAGGGAAGTGTAAAATGTGTAGAGTTCTAAGTGCCTGCGCGGCTTCACTGGCGCGGTCTCGAAAGGCAGGTGCTTGAATCATCTGCCACGCGTTGCCAATGTCACGCTGAAATTTGGCGGGGGCAGAAATTTGGCGGGGGCAGTGCTTCATATGGCAGAAGTTCCCGTGCCTTTGATGTTGCATGACGTAGACGTCTTTACATAAATATGGGACAGAAGAATGGAAAAGTCGAAGCCTACAATGTGTTGCAGTTCGCAACTGCAGCAGGTTTTCATTCAGACCATTTCCATAAAGGTGTCGGTTCCCATAAGTTGGGATACGCGAAAAGCATCAAAAACGATTGATACCTGGACCTTCATTCGTACCCAATATTTTGGGTACAAATGCGCATTGTACACATTTTGGTGATTGGTACCTCTGTTGGCTGAAACAGTCTGTCTCGTGCAAAAGAGGCAGACTAGCATCTTTTCAACTCTTAACCTTGAAATTTGTGCCAAACTCCTGCGCAAAACTGGCGCAGAAACCTATCAAACTAGCGCAAAAACCATCAAACGGGCGAAAACAACAATTACTGCGAGGGCATACCAACGATGGGCAGGGCACCAAATCCAAACGTGCAAATTCGGGCAGTTTTTCCTGAAACGTTTAGAAATCCTTCAAACGGGCAAGACTCCAGGTCGGGCAGACATTGCCCCTTTGAAGATTCAGGTATATCTACAGCGTGTTCATATTATTGTTGTGATATATCAGGGCCTTTTGCTGCAAATCGGTCCTGAGTGCACTGGCATCTGAACCTAACCATGCCAGAAATCTGACTCATAGAAAGTTGACTTAACTTATGACCCACCAAATCCTACCTATGATGCAAAGAGACCTGCAACATACATAGCTTTGGATTGCTGACGTATTTTCTGGCCCGCTATAGCAGACCCCCTTTGTTGACCCAAGTTGTTGCGCAGTTCTTGTCGAAAACCTCTTAGAACACTGGTACTACCCCTGGATCTTACGAACTCTTGTAGTCATAGCTCCCTTGTGATGATAAACATCTCAAGCAAAAATAGTTCCCCCACACAACATGCGAAAGCACCGCGAAAGTAAATAGCAACAAAGATGTTCCTGCGAAAGCCAAACCTGTGGTTGCGAAAGCACCGCGAAAGCACTTCTATAGGTGAACCAGTTGATCAAGTGTTTTCAAGCACGGCTCACATTGTTCAACCCTTCTGTAGCCTTTGGCTTGGGTGGATGGTTGGAGGTAGGCACGCTGCCAAAAAATGCTTTGTCCTTGTAGTGTCAACTGTTCTTGCAGAGCCACAAAGATGCTTTCATGAGCTCTTGCCACCTTCCCCACAACAAGTCATGCCTGGGCCTGGAAGACCTGCTACAAACCACCTCAGGTGTGCAGAACGAAGAACTGGGACAACACGCAGTTGTTTCGTAAAACTCCCAGAGCTGGATGTAAAGGGTGGCGTCTTGACAAGGGGTATTTCAAAGGTACAGTGTGTTCTACGTTTTGTGCAGACAGCTTGCAAAGTCATGTCCAACTCTGCCTGAAAGTGTAAGCCCGGTCAGACCTAACCGAGAATGCAGGCGCTTTCCGACAAGGGTCGGTCTTGTTGGCGCAGTGTTTGGAATGCTTTCCTTCAGGGTGAGCATGCAAGTGGATGGTAGATGTGCAAGAGATGGATATCAGCACGTGATGTTCCTGGGATAAAAGCCGCAGGCAGAAACATCCCGTTAATGACGTGCGTTTGCAGCATGGCAAGGGCAAATTCAAAGTTGGTTCTTCTCCCAGGGTTAGTTCATTGAGAAACAGCTCGCATGTTGATGGTCAAACCTGCCCAGCAGAGCCATTGTGTGGAGAGCTCATCATTGACTCGTTGATGTGTGGCTTGTGTGTGCAGTCATGCTATTGCAAGGTTGCCATGGCCTCATAGGTCCCCATATAGCTTCAACAGGGCACAATACTCGGCAATTCCCGATGCAACTTTGCGGATATGTCTCTGCAAAGATTAAGCGGATTAATTGTTTCTTAGAAAGTGACAGCTTCATTGGCTGCCAGACAAGCAAGGCACTGGTAGCAGAAACCTCAGCTGACCAATATCCTTTATGGGGAAAAAGTGTCACGGAAAAGCATGGGATAGAGACCGAAAACAGACAGGCTCAAGTCTCACTAAGTTTATGCCGATGCCAATGGCATCTTGGGGCCAGGCATGCTTCCAAGACATCTTTTGTCGCTTGAGCCTTTGTTGCTGGGGTTGGGCACTTGATGACGTGTCATTTCCTTCTCCTCTTGGAGATTCCAATGCTAGACGAACTTGTTTGCTTCAATCAGCACAATGAAACCTCAAAAGGGAATGAAACGGATCTGGTGCCTACTTGACAGTGGTGTATCAAAGGTACCGTTTGTTCTAAGTTTTGTGGCAAGTCATGTCCAACTCTGCNAGGGAATGAAACGGATCTGGTGCCTACTTGACAGTGGTGTATCAAAGGTACCGTTTGTTCTAAGTTTTGTGGCAAGTCATGTCCAACTCTGCCTGAGAGTGTGAGCCCCGTCAGACCTAAACGAGAATGCAGGCGCTTTCTGACAAGGGTCGGTCTTGTTGGCGCAGCGACTTGTAAGATTTGCAAGAGATTGTCAGATAGGTTTGGGACTCCGTTACTCTGGCAGGACACTGCTGTGGTGTATTGTGCTGGGAATGTGTAGCCCCGATCTCTCACGTGGCTTGCAAAAGGGATCCCATGTGTTTGTCGGAATAGCATGGAATAGGCCCATGATTTGTTGGACATCCTGTCCAGAAATGTCTTGAAATATCAAGTAAGTCGATCGTGGAGGCCCTTCAAATGACTTTGCACATTAGCTGCTTAGCTGCATCCTGTGCTACGCAGGCAGGCTTTTCGGATTTGATGACCTTGCCTTTAACAACCAGGATCAAAGACTGAAGGCGGGTAGCATGTGGTATCCTGCTAGACCCTAAAGGTTTTCCTTCCCCCTTTTCTAAATTTCAGATATGGGATGCCCCGGAGCTGACATCTAACAATGTCATCCAATTGATCAGATCATATTTTGGATTCACAGGGAAACATCCAGTGCAGCCTCTTGCATTGTCCAAGCATATCCAGCACGCAGCTGCTTGCTTAGACTTCAACGAAGATTGGATAGCTGCGTCGTTCCTTTCCAGGGCATATCACCTCATACGGAAAAGGCTTGCTTGTCACTCGATGTGAGTTGTGCCGACGGATCAATTGCGACCGAGATAGAATTTTCTCACAGCCGCCATAAGCCCTCTCAACTTTCAACCGGTCCAGAGCCTTTTTAAAAACTTGTGTTTGCTTCTTCCCAGATGGCGTCGCAGAAATACCAAAGAGTCACCCAGAGTCGCCTCCAAAGTTCTGAGCCCCAGTCGGCCAGGAACTTATATTGCTCCAAACTAGTGCAGGTGGTTTGACGCAGCGCAGAAGAGTGCTCGTTTTTCATTTGGAGTGGGTGTTGAAATCCACACGCCAAGCAATTTCTCAAAGGTCCGATTTCGCTACAAGTGGTTCGCGTTGTTGTGTGGCATTTTCTTCCAACTTTGCTTCGCCCTGCATTCCCCTGCGGCGCATCTTGAAGGCAGAACATGATGCCCCATTGGCATCCATTGGCGCCATCAGCCTTTGTATGGACCGGGATGCTGAGGCCCCAAATGTTTGCAAAACCGTCCTGACCACTCGGATATTCGGCGGCCATCAGCCAAACTTAGCAAAGCCCAAGTGATGTCGGAGAAGTTTCCAAGATGCTACGTCCAAAATCGAAAGACTATTCACCAGCTGGGCTGACCTACACGAGTGTTTCCACCTTGCCCAGCGCGGCTTGGGATATCTGGCACTTTTTGAAACCGCGGAAGAACATGAGGTGTCGTGTCCTTGGAGGAGCCGAATCAAAAAAATGGGTCAGGAGGGCAGGTATTTTTTCAAACCGTCAAACTACTCTTCTCAGCGAGTTCATTCCTTTTTGGGAAGTGATGCAAGTTCAGGGTCTCTTGTTGGCAATCAGGAACTTCCCCTACGGTAAATTGATCAAGTTGAGGTGGGGATATTAGTACTTATTAGTGAGCTTTGGAAATAGGAAACTAGCGGTTGAAGAGATGATGTAGGTCTCACAGTTTCACATTGGCCGTGCTTGTGTCTGGAGTCTGAAAGCCGTTTTGCTGGGAAGAACCAACAATAGTACTGTACGTCACGTCACGTCATTCTGATTCGAAAGGCCATTTCCATGACAAGAATCGAAGAAACTTGGGCAGGTATGTCAAGCGCAGCAGGCCGACTCCAAATTTCTAAAAGAGGGCCATTTTTGGCATGGACGAAAGCCAACAACCTGCATACCAATATGTTTCAGATATTTCCAGATGTTATTTTTTGTTCCGCATTCAGCCTGGGGTGAGATCGCCATGGCTTCTCAACCAAGGCGCAGCAGATTTGTCAGGCGCGCAACCGCTTGGAATAGGCCTGTTGTGTAGTTCTGTTGTGTATGACAAGAGGTTGCTCCGGATTTCAAGAATGGTAAGCTGTTCTTAAACACAGATACATGCATACAGATATTGTATACATGATGTTTTTTGATTGCTTTTGACTTTCTCAAGTTGTTTCCTTTCATGGGCGTTGATCGGCTTCATTGGAAGCTCTGGTTGGCGTGGTGTCAGTTCATTCAAACGTTGGTAGGTTTGGGTACAGGTAGAGGTATGATTTGATTGGCTCATGATGTATCTCTTCGACCCCTGGCGAAGGCGAGTCCAAGTCTATGTAGGTTCAAGGTAGCCCCCTCCACCAAATGTTGCTTTCAGATCTCAGCGCCTGTGATTTCTCAAGCATGTGCTGTGCCATGCAGTGTCATGGTCGAGACACAAATATGTCGAGATGCTGTATGCCAACGCATACCAAGGCGGAAAACGAGGAGGGCATCGATGAACCGACCACCGGATGCGTGAGTTTGCCAGAAAACTTTGTCGCCGCTTTGCCGCTTGAGTTTGGCCGCTGTTTGGTTTGCCGTATTGATTTGCAGCTGTCAAGTTTCCGACTCTCACTCAAAATCAAGTGGTGGCTTAAACTTATCAAGTTGAATACTGAGAACAGGTGCGTGTTTGAGGACTGGTGTGCATCCATTGAGCTGCTCCTTTCCCGCTGCAAGTGCAGGATACTTGTAGTCAGGTGAGAAGCACCCTATGTTCTTTTTTTGTGCGCCGACGGGAGTTGAAACCAACTCGACATCTTTGGTTCAGGAAAAACATGACAATGTTGCATCGTGTTGCTGCCGTGTTGCTTCTTAAACTGGAATTGTTTCGGTATGATTTTCGACAAGCAGACGCCATTTTGTATCAAGCGTATGTTCCTCCGCGTTTCATGCAAGTTTGGCAGAGGTTCCAAGATTGAGATGCAGGTGTGGCAGGGGTTTATTTGCATCCAGCATGAACCCACAGATCCTCTACACCTTTCACAGTTTTTTCCAAGTCTTGTCGATATGAACTTGCTAGTTTGGCACAAACCAAGACAGCTTGGACCGGCAATGCGCAATGGGTGGAGCTGCATCGGGCGAGACTCTGCAACGCAGAGCGCAGGATGCTTCGTGCGCTTCCAGTGAGGATCTGAAAAGATTCTGGCAGGGCAGACGTGGACAATTTCAAGGGTCTGGTTTGAATTTTTAGATTTCCTTAGTCTGTTTTTGGATTGCGGAAGATTTGACTTGGTAGTAGGACCTGGGGCGTGGGGCTAACTAGAGTTTCAATTCAGATGGGCATGCAGCATCATGCAGAGAACCTTGCCGCTTGCTGGATTCTGTAGAGGATTTGCCAGTGGCTCACCAGCAGCCCGTCCCCGAAGCTTCCGCCGCTCTAGAGCATTCAGAGCAGGCCGGTAGAAGGCACAACCAATTTTTTTTTCTTCGTGTTTCTCCTTTTGCTTTCTCGTGGTTTCTCCTCTTCCTGTTTTATTGCCTTTCTGTTTTGTTCCTTGTCTTTGCTTTTTCTCTTTGATTGCTTTCTTTGTTTCTTCTCTCTGTTTTTTTTGCTTTTTCTACAGTATGTTGTTTTATCGCTTTGCTGCTTTCTTCCTTCTATATTTGCCTGCTTATTTGCTTTTCCTGCTTCTCTGCTTTTTCCTTCTATCCTATTGTTTCATGTTTTCCTGTGTTTGTTTTTTTTGCCTGCTGCTCTGCTTCTTGTTTATGCTGCAGGTTCATTTTTCTGCTTCTCTGTTCTTTTCCTTTATCACAACAACAACAACAGCAGCAACAACAACAACAACAAGAAGAACAAGAACAAGAACAAGAACAACAAGAACAGCAAGAACAACAAGAATGCAAGAGCAACCAGAACAACAACCACCGCAAAGAAGGACAAGGAACAAGAATGAAATTGTTTCTGCGCGTGACGCCGCAGTTGTTCTCTAGGTTGAAGTCTGACAATATCAAATCTTCCATGCAAAATGGAAGATTGAAATCCCCGCAATTTTGCATTTGCCATCCAACATGGAAGGTTGAATTTTCAAAATGCTGAGTGCACTGAAGTGCACTGCCCAAAATAGCAGGTTGAAGCTTGAAATTGTGCACATATCATCTCCAATTTTTTTGCGAATACAATGCGCCATGAAAGGTTCTATCTCCAAAATGTTGCATATGGATGCAAATGCTATGCAAAATCAGAGATTTTGTCTCCACAATGAGGGTTGAAGTTCCACGCATATACGATGCAAATTATCCGGCTCATGTAGGGCAAGTAGCATGTTACCCACCATAGTTGCTTCCCGTGCCACCACAATTTCAAGCCCGATTTGCTGTGCCAGGCGACAGGAAATACCTCGGGTGGAGATGCAGCTGCCAAGGCCTTGGCACCCACTGTTATCGTTACCCTGATCAGCGGCCGAAGCTGTAGATGCACCTCGTCCACGAAGTATGCCAGCTCGAAAACGAGACAGAGTTTATCACCACGACGTGTGCAGCATTTTCTCTGGGAACTTATTGAATACATTATATGCAGATGTTTCTTGGGACGTGCTGTGACACACATTCCAAAAGGCCATGTTCTCAATCAACACTGGTCAAACGGTCAAAAGATTTGAGTGCCTGCCGCCCCACTGCCGCCGGGACCTTGGCCTTGGAAATTGGGACACTCAGGCGATTGTTCCACGAATCGGACCATCGGGGAGTTGATGCAGGAGGCCCAGCACCTTGGACAGCGCGAAGATATGCGATGTGCCCAGATGATTTTGCCCCTCCGGTTAATGGTGGATTTTCCATTGCTATGTTTGATTACCAGAGGGTGCCATTTTTTTGCCCAAACAATTTGTTTTATGAGGGGGTCTACTTACGGTAATGAAAAGGCTAGGTTTGACGAGGGTCTCCGCACGCTTGTGCAGACCCAACATAATGGTTTGCTTTAATCTGAAGGCATCTGAAGGCTGAAGGTGCACTTTTGCCGGCGCTCCGTGTCTGTTCTTGGAGCTATCAGAGTCTTCTTTGATTTTCGACAAAGCGTCCCTGCACGGAGATCCTGTGAGTTCCTTGAAAATTGTGAGATCATTAGCGGGGATTTTGTACAGAGATATTGCTGGTTTCTTTAAAAATGAGTACGGGATATCCGAATTCCTTGAAATGGTCCTGGTGTAGAGACCCTACAGCAATACTGAGTTTCTTGCGCAGGATACTTGCATAGAGAGATTCTTTCTACAGAGATCGTGTGAGTTCCTTGCAACGATCCTTGTATCTGTGAGTTCCTTCAAAGGATCCTTTCCCAGAATGGTTTGGGGTTTCTGCCGGCATTATTTGGGAAGTGAAAAGGGTTGTTCTTGGATCATGGACAAGAGCAAGAAACAACATAGGCGATTTAGCCTTGTGAAAAAAAGGGTGACATCGTACATCAATTTGTTTGGAAAACGCTCCGTAGCTTGCCACCACTGCTTGTGCTCCAGCCATTTTATTCCATGCTGGTCACGTGGCCAGCTTGGAAATTCTCTGGTTCGTTGCCTCCATCGGTCCAGGAGGAGGGTCGTAGAGTTCCTGGTTCAAGGTCTCATGATGGTATTCCAAGACGGGACGTGTGCCAAAGTGATGGGAACCAACCAAGCAACAATGATGTGCGCAGCCGTGTTGCGATTCCGAGGCAAGAGCTGGGCGTTGTGATCAAGTGTTTAATTGGTCCAACCATGGAACCTTTGCCACCTGGGCTGCATTGCGGGATTGTTGACACAGTATCTGGTTCACATCACATGGGTCCATGGTCTCCCGGAAGCAAGGACCTTTTGACAATTGCATCGCCATTTTCCAAGAGGTTTTTTTGGTTGATTGGTGGGTGAATGGTGGCAACAATGAAGGAAACCAAAACTGAAATGAATGCATGCTAACAGATTTCAGCGATTCAAGAGGTCTGTTCTGAACAACCCGCCCTGAAACCGATGCAATCGACCAATTCGTGAAGAAAACACGTGCAGCTTGATAAAATTAAATGAGAACCTCCAGGTGAATTGTATATTCATGTCCGAGCAAGGACGGACAAAGCATGACAAGCCACAATATTAGGTCATGTTACACCATGCATCCATATATGCCTCATATAATAGCAACAAATAACTGGCCTTCTTCCTTTGTGGTTGCATCTGTTGTAATTATTCCCTACCTTGGATTTATGATCTCCAAGACGCAGTCAAACCAGACATCGTTGTTTGAGAAAGAACAGATTTTGAACACAAGGTTTCTTGTCCCAAGCTGTGCCCCAGAACTTGGCCCGCTCAAGATTACCTTCTGCCACCAAGGAACGAAGGAAAGACGCTTGAAGAAGAAAACGTCCTGCCTGGCAACACCCTGACGGTGGTTGTAGCGCCCCGGCAGCAAGGATGGGGGGATGTGACTGTTGTTCACCTGGTCGCACAATGTTGGAAAATCTTCAAACGATGAATTTCAATGAATCCATGTCCATGTGGGAAGGGCGCGAGAAATTGAAGGAAGATGGTTCTAGATGATTTCAATTTGTGTTTGGAGGAGACCACAGCCTTGCTTCCTCCCTGTTTGGTACAAAAAATGGTTTCTATGCCGTGTTGCACGACGTGTACAGAAACTGTAGAAGGCTCATGGGAGTTGGTGCCTTTGGACATTTTTTCAAACATCTTGCCATGGACAGGTAGGTGTATAGCTCAGCAGACGGTAGCTCGAAAAGACGTGATCAGAATCAGAACATTTAGTTCCGCATTTCTTCCACAAGATGATCAGTCTTGCCTTGTAATGAGCAGCCGACTCTGACATTAGCTTCCAATATGTCAAAGCATTGAGGCTGGAGAGTTTGTTGCCGTGAGTCCAGATTTCTATTTGTCAGATTGGACATACCATTGATGCTGTGGGGATGCAGCCGTGGAAATTGCTCGACCTCTGACCATCTCCCCCCATCGACTGCTTGGCGATTTGGATTTGGCCATTTGAGGTAGACCAGGCAGCAGAGGATAAAAAAGAAGCTGCAGGGTGCTGGGCCCTCAGCAGATCTCAAGTTTGTTGGGCACAAAACGGATCGAAGTGTAGGTCCTTCTGGAGCACAATTGGCATTCTCAAAGAATCTGCTCTTGGCCTTGTAATTTAAGACAGTCGTCAACTATCGCGTCGAGCCTCCAAACAAACCTGAAGGCTGGTATCTAAGTCAGAGTGAAATCTTATCACACCATATCACGACGTAGTGACGTAATCATCCATTGGACAAAAACTTCAGTTGGTGTGGTTCCGATGTGCTCAATTGACGCATGAGAATATGATATCGTAGAATATCGTAGACGGATATAGATGGACTATGATTGACGTTAGACGTGACCTAAAGCCTTTCCGTTATAAGACACTCCTGTCAGCATAACCTCTGTTTCAATTTCTGTCCCAAAATAAATTCCTTCATGATCTGAATGAATCATTAATGATCTATACTTGTTGAATCTTTGCTGCACATGCTCCACTTCTCGCTTTTTATCGCTTTTTGCTGCTCCTCTTGGTGTTTCTTGCCGTTTGAGGCGGCGACATCATTGCGGCGGTGTTGTGCGGCCGCGTCGGCGCGGTGCGTCACTTCCTTCGGGCCTGGCCCGGCGGCGCGCGGTGGTGGGACGGCCGCTACGACCTGACGCCGCTGCATGTCACATTGGCATGTTACATTGGCATGTTTCCGAAAATGGGGGTACCCCCAAATCATCCGCTTTGATAGGATTTTCATAGATTTTCCATTATAAACCATCCATTTTAGGGTACCCATGGGTACCCCCATTTATGGAAACCCCCACACTGGCTTGTGAACGAGACCATGACTGCATGCAGCATTTGAATTGGCATGTATTGAGTCATTGCGATTCGATTGCATTGAGGCGGCGGCGCGGAACGGCAACGTGGAGATCTGTCGCGTCCTGCTGGCTGCCAGGGCGCAGGTAGATGCCGAAACCAGCAACTGTCACTGGGCAAATGATGCAGAGAGAGATGATTCAGATATCATGGCGTGTCTCCAGTTATATGATCCAGCGATGAAGTTATGATATGTTATGATCCAGTTGGAGGGATGTTCCATTAATGCTTTGTTGATGTTCTGTTGTTGGAGTGTTGGTTTTGGATTTTGGGGGACAGAGCAACAACGGAGAAATATTAAGATCTGGGTGAAAAAGTTCCCGCGGAAAATATATCACTGAGCAAAAGGATAGCGCAAAGTAACGTTTGAGCCGCTGAGGTTCCGTTGCGCCTGACAGTATGCTTTCAAACACAGCTTCAGTTTGTGTGCAAGCCCTTGCCCGTGATGGCGCATGGAATCTGCAAGCGTTGCCTTTCAAGTGCTTTTTCTTCCTGTGGCGGGGACGCCGTCCCCATCTTTTATGATCCAACTATATCCTTAGTGATCGCAAATGGTTTCGCTTTCAAAGCCGCTCACACTGCAGTGACAAATGCAACGGCTCGGCCGTGCTCAGGGGCCACGCCATTGGACTACGCGCGAGAGAAGGGCCACGACGAAGTCGTGAAGCTTTTGGAGGCCGCGTCTTGGCAGCGTCGATGGAGCAGATCTGTTGGGATTCCCATGATTCCCTCATGGCCTCATGGCTCAGGGTTGTGTTGCAGTTGCACTGGGCAACAGCCCTCCAAAAATGCACAATGCCATGGCACTCAGTGCCATAGTCATCCATCGTCATCCATCGTTATCCATAGTTGTAAGAGTCGAGATCTGGCTCCAAGGCTGAAAACGGAGGAGGACATCACTGACTGGTTAGCAAAGTTTGCCGAAAAACTCTGTCACCGCTTGGCCGCTTTAGTTCCACCGCTGTTTGTTTTGCAACCAAGCACACATCCTTTGGCAGCTGTGCGTCTCCGATTGGCTCATGGAATCGGTTTGCAGCCTACTTGCTTATCAACGCTTATTAAGTTGAATTCTGAGAGAAAACACATGATTGAGAATTGAGCTGCTTCACACAGGGTGGTAAGTGCAGAATGCTACGGGTGAACATACATCACTTTTCGGAATTACCTGTTGTTCACTTGGCGTCAGGGAAGCTTAAACCAGTTGGTATCTCTGGCGCAAGGAAACAAAACCCATTGATATTACCCACATCATCCCACATCATTGTTTGTCAGTGGTTCCAAGGCAGGTCAACACATGCGGTTGCAAGACAGAGAACGGCGTTACCGCCATGATCAAGTTCTGGGTTTGTCAGTCGTTCCAAGGCAAACAAGGAGCAGCATTTTCATTTGTACATATAATGTACAATAAATATACAATATATATATATATATAGACATAATTAATTGTACTAATTACACTTCTTGCCCACAATGAATTCTGAAGATTGTCACAGAACCAGCACAACTTGGACTGGAAATTCGCAATGGGTGGAGCTGCATCCAGCGAATCTACTCTGCAAAGCAGAGTGCAGGATACTTCGAGGGAGGATCTGACAAGATTCTGGCAGGACGGACGCGGACAGTTTCAAGGGTCTGGTTTGAGGCTTTGAGTTTACCCTTGCTGTGAGTTTTCAGCACTTGGGGTGAAGGAAAGGCTGTGAAAGATCTGATGGTGGCAGCTGCCCTTTCAATACTTCACAATACTTCACAAGGATGTAACATATTGTATCAGATATCTATATGAACATATATGAAACCAAAGAGACTTCCGTGCCAGATGCGCATGCATGTAGCATGCAGCGGACCCTGCCGCCTTCCCCACTCAACATGCGTGGCCTGGAGGACTTGCCGGTGGCGCACCAGGAATGCGTCCGTAAAGCTTTGGCTTCTTTGGAGCATTCAGAGGCAGAGATTCTGGTCACATGATTCCCACTTCGGGTCACATCAGGATTGCCCTAGATGATATCAGAATACATCAAATGGTAATCTATCTAAAGGTCCCTTGTAAAGAGTTTTTATTGCGAAGACCGTTCATTGTCATGTTGGGAAGCCTGGCAAAAGTTTTTCTTCGAGTTCGCGAAAGGAAAATTAAACTTGCGCGAAAGTTGGGTATTATCAATCATTATTTTACCCGTATATAAAATGGGCTACCGCCCTGGTGCCGCCGACCCCCATTTTGAGGGGTTGGTGCAGCTTGGGCCTTGAAACTTTAACAGGGGAACATTCTGGAGAAAACCTCTCTANCTATCGGGATGGTCAATTTGCTGGGGTGCTGGGGAAACATCATTTGCTGGTTTTGACAGCTATATTTCTTACTTTGCCACCGTCCTGAAGCCTCACCAATGCAGCATCCTGAGGTTCCACCAGTGCACAACAGGATAGCCCTGACCCTTCGCCAGTCAAAACTGCATGGCCCTGAAGTACGNTCCTGAAGCCTCACCAATGCAGCATCCTGAGGTTCCACCAGTGCACAACAGGATAGCCCTGACCCTTCGCCAGTCAAAACTGCATGGCCCTGAAGTACGAAACGGCTGCCAGCGAAGGCCAGCAACAGCCCTTGACAGTCCAGGGAGGCATTTGGGGCCCTGGGGAGGCATTTGGTGCTGGGGAAACATCATTTGCTGGTTTTGACCGCTATATTTCTTACTTTGCCACCGTCCTGGGGAGGCATCTGGGGCCCTGGCGAAACATCATTTGCCAGTTTTGACAGCTATATTTTTTATTACTTTGCCACCAGCCTGAGGCCTCACCACTGCAAAGGCCATCGACAGGTTTTGACCGTCCAAAGCAGGACCCGTACTGGGCAAAACCCCTCGCCGTGACACCTCGCCAGTGCAAAACAGCATGGCCTTGAAGCACGGAAGAACTGCCAGCGAAGGCCAGCAACAGGCCTTGACAGTCCAGGGAGGCATTTGGAGCCCTGGGGAGGGATTTGGGGTGCTGGGGAAAGACCATTTGCTGGTTTTGACAGCTATATTTCTTACTTTGCCACCGTCCTGGAGCCTCACCAATGCAGCATCCTGAGGTTTCACCAGTGCACAACAGGATGGCCCTGACCCTTCGCCAGTCAAAACTGCATGGCCCTGAAGTACGGAACGGCCGCCAGTGAAGGCCAGCAACAGCCCTTGACAGTCCAGGGAGGCATTTGGGGCCCTGGGGAGGCATTTGGGGTGCTGGGGAAACACCATTGGTTTTGACAGCTATATTTCTTACTTTGCCCGGCACCCTCACCAATGCAGCATCCTGACGTCTCACCAGTGCAAGACAGGATGGCCAGGCGTGAAGCTCCAGGAGGGAAGCATTTGGGGCTGCAGGGGAGCAGTTAGGGTGCGAAAGTTTTTTACTTTCTTGTAGCTTTCAAGACATCGAGGCCGCACTCCTGTCTTAAACAAGGCACTGGCAACAGCCCTTGATGATGCTTCATAGCCCTGCAAAGACGAAACGGCTGCCAGCGAAGGCCAGCAACGGCCCGTGACGATGCGGTGCAGGGACGGGTTTGAAGCAAATGTACACAGGCATGAAGCTGCAGCGATGCGGTGCAGGAAAAGGTTTGATGCAAATGGGCAGAGGGAAGCATTTAGGGGCTGCAGGGAGCATTTAGGGTGCCGAAGTTTCTTATTTTCTTGTAGCTTTCAAGACAGCGGGGCCGCACTCCTGTCTTAAACAAGGCATTGGCAACAGCCCTTGATGATGCTTCATAGCCCTGCAAAGACGGAACGGCTGCCAGCGAAGGCCAGCAACGGCCGGTGACGATGCGGTGCAGGGACGGGTTTGTGGCAAATGCACGCAGGCGTGAAGCTGCAGCGATGCAGTGCAGGAAAAGGTTTGACGCAAATGGACAGCGTGGCCCTCCCCCTGCAATGGCAAAGGCAGGGGTCGGCGGATATTTGTATTAAATAATTACTAAATATAATCATACAGTACATTTTTGCACCTTGTAAAGGGTTACCACCCCCCGCCGCCCGGGGGCCAGGCAGGAGAAGGCTACCCAAATCTATTTAATAGATTTCTCAAGAGCAGAATGGCAGAACTATGTAGAAATGCATGGCATTGCATGGCCGTGACAGGGAGATGTTTCCTGGAACCGGGTGGGGCCATGAATGGATGAATCTTAAGCCATCACCCCAGGCGGCTCCGGGAGAAGAAAGAAAGACTTCGGGTGGAGATTCAAAGGCCTCGTGACCTCGTGATCTGACTTCGGAGGGGTTAATTATGAATGTGTATAGATAATGTCAATAATTTGACACAATACTACGATTAGTGATTAGTATTGATTGTTTTTTTAAAATGATGTTCTATGTTATGCTTGGTTGAAGCATGTTGAACAACTCTTTGATAAACCTTGCTATATACTCTGGATCTCTGATCACAGTTTGAACGCTGAAGGCTTTGAAGATCTCTAGCATATCTCCTCAAAGCTGTGGACCCTGGCTGCGCGCCTTGCGGTCAGGTTTTTGTGGCCCTGATTAGCGGCCGAAGCTGTACATGCACCTCGGTGCTGCAGAAATCAGCGATTTGTTGATGCGATTTGCACAGGAACTTGTTGCATGTGCGGACCTTTCAATTTGGTGCTGTGACAGGGTGCTCAACCGGCCCAACAATGCTGTTTCCCATATCCATTTGCCGGGAAGATGTCAACACTTTACCGAATTCCTATCATCCATCTATATTTGCATATGTTAATGCATCGATCCTGTATCCACCAACATCTACCAACCATGTTGACACAAGGCTGTTGCTCAAAAAACTCGGACACCCAGGCCATTGCCCGAAAGATCGAACCATCGGAGACTTGAAACTGGAGGCCCAGCACCTTGACATCCGACGCTGCGGGGCTGGCCTTGTGGCAGTGGAACGGAAACTGGTGCCATGTGATGAGATACGACAGCAAGAATTATCACAGGTGAGCCGTTTGGTGTTGCGAATCATATGGACACTTTATAGTCATTTATATGTTGTATGTCTAGCACAGCACCCCAGAGCATAGCATGCTCTAGCTGCAACGAGCATCATTGCTCCTTGCTCGGAGGATCAGCTTGACCATTTATCCTTTTTCCCTTGCCAGTATCATTCCGATTCCAAATGGAGGGCTTGAAGATGTGATGCGACGTTGTTCTTGGCATGTCAATGTGAGAATTCAGGAGCCAGCGGTGCTACCCGCAGTTGTATTGGGAATCCAAGGCAAGAATTGGGTGTGGCGATCAAGAGTCTCATTGGTCCAAACATGGAACCTTTGCCGCTTGGGTTGCAGAGAATCAAGATTGATCGCGGCTTGTTCGGAAACAATACTGTATGTGGCTCGCCCATGCTCGCCCCACAATTGACAGTGACAGTATATCATTCTAAAATATCATTCTATTGTCACCCAAAAGCAGGGTTTTGGCCTTGTTTCTACTGCACCCTCCGCCCTGGCAATTGATATGCTGCCGTTTCACCAGTGAAGTGGATGAAACTATTTTCTCTCGGAATCACGGTGACCGGGAAAGCTCAACGGACTTTCTCAGCAGGTCTGTTGGCGCACGATGAATAAAGCAGCTACAACTTGGGTGAACTCATATGATATGTTTAATTTGATTCAACTTCTCCGAAAACTTTTCCTAAATTCTGTAAGCATGGCAGCATATATGGCTAGATTGACCAGGTTGATTTTAGATTTGTCCAAGCAAAACCGATTGAAACCACCACAAAATGAACAGAACCGGTTCGACAACAGTATATCATTGCATGCAACCAAGATATACAAGATTGAAAACGAGTGTCAAGAATGGCTTCAGACAATTAATTACACATCGCTTTTTGATTCAGAACTCGCAACAGCATCGGACGTCCACCGACAAAAATAGGAAATACATTGTGAACAGTACAAGTGATACAGAAGTTAAAGGTTATAACTTACTTACTTGTGTCTATTAACCCTAGTCCATTTCTTTGATGTCTGGGTTGTATTTGATGTGTGGATTGTTGTTGCTTGCAGTTTTGCCTTTGAACCTTCTATACTGTACACATCAATACACCTCTTCCGTGCATTCATCTCTGCCAGCACAAGACTTGACATGATTTAACCTGCTGGAAGATTCAAGCATACTGAATCGTATATTCGTGTGACTTATCCAAAAGGTGCTTGAAGTTACTTGCAAAACAGCTAATGTTCTTGCCCATCTCCCTGTATAGACTCTAGGCTCAAAATATAGGCACATATTGGTATATCGTTACAGGTGTCAGTGATTTCGTATGATTTCGTTCTGTACTGCAGTAATTGGTGAGCGGTTGTCAACAACTGCTCGGCATCTTGAATAATTACAATGTTGTTGTCAAGTCCCAAATGAAGGCAATCAATGTAATCAATTTTTTTCCTTGAATAAAGTGCAAGAAAACCTTGCTTTGACATGTGAAGTTTTCATGTTTCTTGTCTCAAGCTGTGCGCCAGAGCTTGGCACGTTCCCCAGGAACGAAGGGAAGACGCTTGAAGAAGAAAACATCCTGCCTGGCAACACCCTGACGGTGGTTGTAGCGCCCCGGCAACCATGTGGGTGTAGCTCACCTTGCATGGCGGCGTTCCAGGACTACCTGGTTGAATCAAGACTGAAGACCTTCTCATGAAGACATATGAATCATATGAACATCAAAATTCTTGCAAAAAAAGGGTTCAGGGTTCAATCAATTTTCTGACCAAGCCTCTTCTGCAAGGTAATGCTTGTAATGACGTCTGCACGTTTGAGGCACGTTTGAGGCACGTTTTAGGCACCTTTTAGGCACGTTTTGCACACCGTGTCGGGCTTCCATGTCCAAGCGTTAGCCAAGAGCTGGGAGACCGAGGTAGACCAGGCAGCGGAGGACGAGAAGGAAGCGGCAGAATGCTGGGCTCTCAGCATCTCTCGTTGCTCCCAGGACATCTGAATTTTCAACGTGTTTCAGTTCAGTGCTTTTGCAAGGAATTTCCAAAGTTCACCCCAAAATCCAGTTCTTCTGGAAAAGCGGCTTGCAATTTTCAACCAATTGCGTCTATATTAAATGACTCGAGTCACTACTGAACTACTGTTTGTCTTTCGATCCAGTGCATCTACTATCGCGTGAAGCTCAAAAAAGACACCGGAAGGCTGTACGTAAGATTGGATTCTTATTGCAATGGATAGAAAGCTTTGTTCTGATGTGCTCGTTTGAGATTGAAATGCCGATTACTACCAGACATGACCTCGTGTCAAAAGAAACGTTCAATCATCATAATAGATCATAATAGCCAGTCATATAGTAAAATGATGTACTGTAGGCAAGAGGACAAAGAGTCTCTTGTACTGTAAAATGTATTATTGCTAAAGTGGTTCCAATTTGATCCATGTTGTTTCATCCGCTCATTTCCATTTCTTGCTGGCTTTTCTTCATGGCGATTGCCGTACCACGATGTACCACGGGCTCAGGGCACATCACCCGAGGCGGAAACATCTTCCACGCAGCCGGGCACGGCCGCCTCGGCGCGGTGCGGCACTTCCTGCGGACGCAGCTGGGCGCTGCCCGAGCGACGGAGCACGGCCGCAGCCCGCTGCACCGTGCGGCGTGGAACGGCCACAGGGAAGTCTGCGGCGTGCTGCTGGCGGCGGATGCAGATGTGGACGCCAGGGATTCGAATGGCTCGGCGCCACAGTGATTGTGTTGGCACGGCAGTGAGCTGCAGAAGGCAGTTTCCAAAGACCAGCAAAGAAATTTCGACAACGTAAAGACCTTCAGTCGTAGATAGGTTTGGCTGGGCCACTTGCTCGCCCTCCAAGCTGAACCCTTGAGATTTTCCATACACTTTATAATTATATGGTTGGCTGTTTTCATGTTGCCTTGTGTCAGAAGGGTTTTCTGGAATTTCTCGCAACCCGAGGCCAAACACCTCTGTTTGAAGCAGCGCGCTTCGGGCGCGTAGATGCAGTGAAGCTGCTCCTCGAGGCGAAAGCCATCGCGTCTCTGGAAGACGACTGTGGCCAGGGCCTCAGGTGGGATATGGAGATGGAGTTGTGCAATATCATTGTGCTTGGCGGATCTTGGCAGCAGTTTGCTCCTTGGAAATTGGGTCTTTTTGTAGCAAGGAGGCATCAAAATCATCAAAGGCATCTTAAGGCCCTCAGGTACAAATAGGATAATTCATCTTAAGACAATGTGTAGGCCCGTAGGCAAGATGGCAAGGTGGCAAGGTTGTTGTTGCTGTTGTTGTTGTTGTGCCAGACTACGCCCCCATTTCAAGACCTATTCGAAAAATCACCACCAAACTTATGCGTGCACGTACATTTACATTTGCATAGTCTGATTGATGCTGCGCAGTTTTCTACATGTGGTTAGACTCGAATGCGAGGAGGTTCCGCTTTGGCGAGAAGAAATATTTTGGCCACTGAGTTTGTGCAAAGGCCCTTTTTTCTTGCTTTTCAAACATGTTCAAATATAATGTTTCAGAATAGAAATGCTCTTCCCGTGCAGGGCAAGTCAGGGCGAGGTGAAACCATGTGAAACCAAACTCATAGCCCCTCACAGGGGCTCTGTGTCGGAAGATGTTTCAACTCCCAATGTGAGAGGTTTAAACTATGGTTCATTTCCAGTCACAATATATGTGTTGGATAATGTTGGATAGATGTTTGGATTGCTGATTTCCCTCAGATCTCAGATGACATCCCCTGATGTGCCTCTCTCCCTCAACCTTGAATATCTATGAATATCTTGACTGCGGTAATCTGCGGTATATGTTGCAAGCCCACATCATGTCTCGGCATTGTTTCTAAGTATGCGTCCAGAAGAAGCGTCTTCCGCATGACATCTCGAAATACAAAAAAAAGTCATCGCCTGTCATCCTTCCATAGTTGCTACATGGGTTCCCCACATATCTCAACTTCGGCCGCGGGAGATCCTTTGCCTTCAAGCCCTTTCCTTTGGTGCATGAAACAGCGTTGACCACATGGGCATTTGGCGTTGAATCTGCTCTTTATCGCTGTTGATCACCTTGTTTTTTTAACCTCGTAAGGTGCTAAGCCGTTCTTTTCAATGCATCCCAGTAGATGATCCAAGTTTGAAGCAAACCAGCCCTTTCAACATGCAGTAACACCTGCGATCCGTCCCCAGAGTTTAAACCGCGCCCGTTTCAGTTGCTCAGGCGAGACACCATTGTCTAAAGCGAGGGAGGAGGGTCACGACGAAGTCGTGAAGCTTTTGGAGGGTGTTGCATTGCTGCAGAAATAGACACATTTTCACTGCAACTTTGCCCAGAGCCGAATGTTTCTTTGCAAAACGGAGGGTAAGTTCCCAGGGTTGATGACGTGGCTGGTTCTTGTGATTTGCCAATGCGGTGTGCCATGGCGACGCGCCGCCAAGGCTGAAAACTGAGGCAGAATGAACCACGAGATGCTTGAGTTTCAACAAAAAATCTGTCAACACCAGTTGATCCCAAGCAAAGTTTGGGTTTGGCAGCTGTGCAGTCTTTCGACAAAGCATCAAAGCTGCTGGCGCGATAAAATGGTCTGTGTCACATTATGGCACATTGCAATCAGTTTACAGTGCAGGCGAAGACTTTTGCTCGTTAGATCTTATCAAAGTGAAATTTGCGTGCAAACTCTTGATAGAGAATTGCGTTTGTGTACCCTTTCTTTTTGCGTCAATCAAAATGAATCCAGCTCAATATCTCCGGCTCAAGAAAAAACAGCGCAATTTTGCGACCTTTAGCAATTTAGTTTTTACTAGATGAACTCACGGTGTAGTTCAAAAAAAGATGGCAGTCTGCTGGTGCCTTTAGGATAGGTTCATCCACACGTGTGATTCTGAAGCAAAGAGAGGCATTCTCTGCATGAATCTGGGTTTCTATTGTTTTCTATTGCCAAGAAATTTCATTTGGATGAATTCGGCATGTTGTCACGTGGCCAGAGCAGCTTGCTGCGCAATGGGTGGAGCTGCATCCAGTGAATCTACTCTGCAAAGCAGAATGCAGGATGCTTCCTCTGAAGATCTGACAAAGGTCTGGCAGGACCGACGCGGACACTTTCAAGGCTTTTGGTTTCAGTGTTTTGTTTTTCCATTAAGTTTTCAGTAAATGGGGTGAAGGAAAGAGTGTGGAAGATTTGACTTGGTAGCTGCAGGCTCACTGTAATGCGTCACAAGGATGTACCAGATGAGACTAACAAGAGTTTCATGTCGGATGCGCATGCAGCATGCAGGCGCACCCAAGTTGAAGATTGCATAAGATTGCATCCTTTCGACTCAACTTGCGTGGCACAACTGTGGAGGACTTGCCGATGGCTCAGCAGCAATGCATCCGTGAAGCTTTGGCTTCTTTGAATTCCGAGCAGGCCAGCAGAAATTGAGGTCATCAATCATCACACAACAGATAGACGCAATTCTGAGGTATTCGAGTGATGCAAAGCAACGCAAGGGCCTACCACAACATGATACATGATACTTTACAGATTCCTTTCTCCGAGAATCAGGGCCGAACTGCATGTCGGGGTTAGGGTGTGGTGGACGACCCTTTGTTTATTTTTTGTTTGTCCTGGAACCAACCAGAATTGGATGACCCCATCAGTTCTGGTAAAACAGTGCACTTGTTATTGCAAGGTATTTGTGGCCCTGATTAGCGGCCGAAGCTGTGCATGCACCTCGGCTTTGTGCACACAGCAATGTGCTTAGATCAATGAATGATGTTTGTTAGGGCAAAGTTTAAGCATCCTGTCACTTTGTCACCGGAGGATCTTGTTGCATGTGTGAAAGTTTCTTGGAATTCAGCGCAGAGACAGACTGTTCAAGGTCACCCAATGCCCCACTCCAAGTTCTTTCTAGCTCCCATATCCATCAGCGATGTTCCAAGGTTGAAGTAACATGAAGTAACTGTTGACTTGTGAAGTTCTTTCTTCCCTGGTGAAACTCGGACACCCAGGCCATTGCCCGAAAGATCGAACCATCGGAGACTTGAAACTGGAGGCCCAGCACCTTGACAGCACTAAGCATGACGACACAAGTCGGCATCCAGCCGTGCGGGGCTGGCCTTGAGGCAGTGGATTGGAAAATGTTGGTGCTGCGAAGTAATATCAACATGTTCTTCAAGTCGTATGTCATAGAATCCCCTACCTGCAGTACTATTGCTTCATGGTGATGTGTTCGAATCATTTCGTTTTCATGTTGTTTTACTGAAAGGATCGGCTTGGTCGTTCTCCAGTTTTCCAATATCATTCCACTTGGAGGGTCGCCTCGGATGATTCTCAATGATATCTTCCAAGATGCTTAAGGTATTTCTTGGTAGCGGTGCTGCCCGCAGTTGTGTTGTTCTGAATCCAAGGCAAGAACTGGGTGTTATGATCAAACGTTTGATCGGTCCTAACATGGAACCTTTGCCACTTGGGCCGCAGAGATCGAGAATTCAGGACTGTTGAGGCCATTCATGTACAGTGTATGATGGTGTGTTATTTTTCGCCTGATTTCTCCAGCGTCTCCGGCGCCCTGTGCCCCAACATCAATGAATTAGACGTGTCTGCAGGATAGCCTTGTGGTTTCATTTTGAATCTGCTCTGGTCAACGGCACAACTGAGGGCAAGAACTGACCCGGAAGAAAGTGCAAAAAATATCGAACAATGTAAGCATGAACCGTTTTCAAGTTTCGCATGCCAAGCTGTGCACCAAAGCTGGGACGCCGCTGAGGGACGAAAGAAAGACGTTGGAAGAAGAAAACATCCTGCCTGGCAACACCCTGACGGTGGTCGTAGCGCCCTGGCATGCGACATTAGCGATGTGCCTGTCAGATTGGAATGAGGCACCAGGACTACATAGGACTACATAGGCCTACCTGGTTGAATCATGTTGAATCAAGATTGAGATTTCCAAATATGGAGGCTATAAACCATTCACCAAATCACGCAGAAAGCGCCCACTGAAGCCACATTAGTTGTGCATGGCTGCAATGATTCAGTTCTAGTCTTCAAGCCTTGCAAGGTGTGCACCAACCGCACCATGTCAGATTGTGACGGGCAGAAACATTTCTTCTGCGGTGTACTTTTGGTGTGGCTGAGACGAAATACACAACACTTTTATATACTTTCTTAGTGCGTATCCAGATGTATCCGGTGAGTAAGACTGAGCTTAGGAGAGGCCTGAAGGTTGCAATAGCTACGCAGTGATTAGGCTTGCAGCTTCACATTTTTCCTACCAGCAAAATGGCTATATGACTGATGTTTACACATACACATCGCGATGATCAGACCGTGATGCTGTCGCTTTTGCAGCATTTCAAAACCATCGGCTGAGGCTTGACCTGGACCATCTCCATGAGTCACATTATGTCACAAGTGATCCCCATGAAGTCGCGACAAGTCACGTCAGGATCATTGAGTCGAGAACCATTTCTTGACCAAAACATGTCGAACTCACCCGTCGTGTTTCTTCACTGTCGACTTGGCTGAGGTAGACCAGGCAGCCGAAGACGAGCGGGAGGCTCAAAACTGCTAGGCTCTCAGAGTTGTACATGGGCCTCTTCCTGTGAAGCGCTACAGATGATGTCAGATGTTTCCTTTATATATACAGCATATCTTTTTCATTTTCTGAGGTCCACTTTGCATTTTTTGTTGGCTCTGTCCAGTACTCTTGTCTATAATTGTGTCAAGATTGAAACCAAAAACTTGAAGACCTGCTATACATGGCTATACCTTGAAACTTAATCAGTCTCTATGGCGGCTATACCATTGCCATTCCACCCTTCACCCCCTTTGTGGGCACCGAGGCCCCGACATCTTCGGCGCCGCGCGCTTTGGCAGCCTGGGCGCCCTGCGGCACTTCCTGCGGACGGACCCGCACGGTGCCCAGGCGGTGCACGGCACCACCCGCGACACGGTGCTGCACCTGGCAGCGTGGAACGGCCGCGCGGAGATGTTTCGACTGTTGCTGACAGCGAACGCGGAGGTCGAGGCCAAGAACTGGCAAGGCTGGGAGCATCTGGGAGCGCAGGGGGAGCTGCCTTTCAGGGAGGGTCATTGGAATCATTGGAATGTCAAGCCAAGGTCAAGAATGATTTCAGGAGATACAAGGAAATAGGTGGATAGAAGTTGGATTTCGGCATTTCCCTTCTATTTATGCATGTATTGCCATGGTGTTGTTGACAGCCCCGAAGGATTCTGGTGAGCTGAGGCCGAACCCCGCTACACAATGCCGCGAGCTTCGGCAACACCGACGTAGTGCAGCTGCTCCTCGAAGCCAAGGCATCCGTGGCGAAGGACAACAACGGCTGGGGGCCTCGGAGCGAGATGCAAAGCTGCACTGCAGTGACTGCAGTGACCCCAACAAGTGGTGCTGATTTGGGATATCTGTGGGTATTTTGAATGAGGTTCAGGCCCGACAGGTCAAATGTCATTTGAAGAGACGTGCAGGGCCATGCTAATTCTACAAGTGGGGTGCAATTTTCAGTGGCGCTGCCTGCATTTTCCTGCCCGTCTCAAGTGTGACAGCAGATCACTGACAGCATTTTGCGACCTTAGGCAAGACTCCATTAGACGATGCAAGGAGCGGGAAGCACAACAAAGCCGTGCAGATTTTGGAGAATGCCGCATCTTGGCTAATCTTTGCTGCAGAAAGTGACAACAGGAGCAAGTCCAGGGCTTTATGTTCACGATAACATTTGGCCGATTCAAGCAGTCATGGAGAGGCCAAGGCGGAAAGCTGTAACGCTGCAGGTTTGGTGCAGCGAAGGAATTCTAAGGACTACAAGGCAGTTGACCGATGAATGTAGTGAATATTGGTAAACCATGATGCAACTGTATTTATTACTATTTATTCCTTGATCCGTTGTGAAGGCAAATCGAAGGTTCAGACCAGGTGACGCATGTCCTCTATTCGTCACGGCTGGGAGACATACCGAGTCAGCTACTGAGATTCCGAATCCTGGCATCACCGAATAGAAGTTCTGCCATCGCTCGAGTTCAACTGCTGAGCCAGGCAGGTTCCTGGCAGCTGCGCTGTGTCACGACTTGCAGCCAAAGTCGCTGTGGAGTGATCTGGAGTGACAAAACGATTTGTGGATCACGGACATTGGTTTGAAGCCCAATTGAGAATTGAGCTGACTATGCTGATTGACATGCAAATTTTGATTGCAGCCAGATGACTGAGTTTGACCAGGCATTGCTTTTGGCATCTTTTGCCAACCTGCCTTTCTAGTCATTTCCTGGCTCAGGCAAGATATCATTGCTTCTTTTGCAAGCTAATTGGTTGAAACAAAGCGACTTGTTTCCAACCTGTGTCGTGAAGTGCCCAGAAAGTTTGACGGTGGATAAAAGAGAGATCAACAGTCTAGGTGCAGACTGCATGAACCTACAGACCCTATGTATACTCCTTACCTCTACTAATGATTTGGGCAGAGTATTGTAGAACCAGTGCGAATCGGACTGGCAGCGTGCAATGGGCGGAGCTGCATCCAGTGAATCTACTCTGCAACTGAGAGTGCAAGATGCTTCCTGTGAGGATCTGACAAGAGTCTGGCAGGACGGATGCAGACACTTTGAGGTGTTCGGTTTTAGTGCCGAAAGGCATAGAAGACTTGATTTTGGTAGCTCCGCGTGCGACATGAAGCAATTTTCAAGGGTCAATCTCCGATGAAAATTGGCCTCGTGTGCCTCCAGAATCGGATACCTGTTGAATTCATCTGGCGGAGGACTTGCCGATGGCTCACCGGCAATGCGTCCATGAAGCTTTGGCTGCTTTGGGGCGTTCAGAGCAGGCTCATCAAAATAATTCAGAAGTCTGGAGGCCCAAGGAAATTCCATGCAGACATGGAGCTGTTTCAGGTCGCTGTGCTCTGTGCCAGGCCCAAGGAAGTTCCGCGGCTGAAGATCTTGATGCCAAGGCCTGGACAGATGCAGCTCCAGCTCGCCAGGGTTGGATAGTCGGTCAGTTAGACTAAGGATCTCTGAGGAACTTAACGTTTGAAGGCCATTGACACGTGAAGCAACTTGTTGGACGTGACTTCTGCTCATAGAACTGGCCCTCGGGTGGAAGTGTGCAAGTGCACGACAGTGAATTTGTGCCAGGTTTTTGTGGCGCTGATTAGCGGCCGAAGCTGTGCATGCACCTCGGCTGCCTCGCTTTGTGCAGACACCAAGTTGCTAAACCAGGAACTTGGTTCCCACATTTTGATCGGTGCTGTTGCAAAAAATTGCGATTTGAGCGGAGAGGTGACAATTTCCAGTTCCAGGTTCTTTGTCCAAACCTTTGCGAAATTGCTTTGCATCGCCCTGTGTCCACCAACGATGTTGGTAAACTCGGACACTCAGGCGATTGCTCGAAAGATCGGACCATCGGAGACTTGAAACTGGAGGCCCAGCACCTTGACATGAGTTGGCAACCGACAGTGCAGAGCTGGCCTTGAAGTGGAAAAGAAAGTGGTGCCCTGTGATCATAAAGAACAGGAAGAACCATGACAGGTGAGCCCGTGGCTGTTGCGAAATCATGAACGGTGGAGTTGTATGTTGCCTGTTTCTATGATATTGTCGTTATGGATGTGCTTCTCTTATGCTTGATCGAGTGTCATGTGATTGGTGCTTGATAGAGGGGTTAGCCCCTCCGAACCATGTGAGGATCAACAGGATCCCGGACCGATGCCTCGATTTTTCCTGGACATTTGGGAAAACTGCAGGCGTTTTTGCATTATGCCAGGCATTCAAGTTGCATTATGCTTAATTGCAATTATACCAGCTTCTACCATCTTATACCATTTTTTTCCATCTTATACCATCTTATACCCTGGCATACGCTGGCAATTTTGTGTTATTTCTTGCGTTGCATGTTTTGACACTATGATCAATGGCCATTTCAGGAACCTAAATTGGAGGCTACCATATAAGCGTCTATGTAACGGCTATGTAAGGGGATATGCCCCAAAAAATATGGATTTTAGGGTCCTGACATTCTCACTGATATGATCTTTTCCCAATGTGTCAACTTGGGGAGCGAAGCAGACAGTCTCAGCCGGACTGCGGGCCGTGTTGTTCTGAATCCAAGGCAAGAACTGGGCGTCATGATCAAGAGTTTGATCGGTCCTAATATGGAACCTTTGCCACTTGGGCTGCAGAGAACACAAACGTTCTAAACTGAGGCCAGTTCGTGATGGGACATGAACACCCATCATGGACAATGCTCATTTACAATCATTTCAATTTCCAATGGCAAAACGGCGACAAGAATGGACGCCAAATCTTGAAAAACATGATAATGGAGTGCAAGTTGTATCGGATGGTTTTGCCAATCTGAGGGTGAACAGATTTGAGCTTGGGCCACACCATGTTACGTGGTTGTAGACCACACCAGACATTTGCGGCATATCGGAATTAATGTGTTTCTTCATACCGTGTTTTTGCTGCTTCTTTATTCATGGATGGCTTCCTGAAGGTTTTTGTTGATCCCCAGGGTTCTCTGCAGATACTTTTTCGTTTGACTGTAGCTGCAGTGCAGAGGAAAATACGGAAGTTGTTTGTGAAGCGCGTTCACAACTGAGCTCAAACAATCCAACCCTGACAATGATAGTGCAATGGCTTCCCAGACATGGAAGGCGTCTTGTCCCAAGCCGTGTTTTTTTCCATCTTTCAAAGGTACCTTGTAACTGTAATTTTTTGGGTATTTCCCAAGGAACGAGGGGAAGACGCTTGAAGAAGAAAACGTCCGACCCGGCAACACACTGACAGTGGTTGCAGCGCCCTGGCATGGGACAGCGATGTGACTGTCACATTGCACTGCGGCCCTCCAGTACTACCTGGTTGAAACAAGATTGAATACATTTTCAAAAAAATCCAAGCAAATGGATGCAATTCGAGTACCTCAAGAAGGTCAATTTCTACTTATACCTTGATACAACAGAGTCGAGATTTGTTTCGTATGTTTGTTGTCTATCATGGTGTCCAAGCACAGGTAGCTCAGGAGGCAACAGGCACACGGTATTACTCAGGTACACAGTGGAAAGATGACAAGAATGTGTTGTTTCTCAGGAGATGTGACGTGACCTCAAGCTTCATCACATCTATGGGGATGTGATGGCAACCATAGCTGTACAGTCAAGTGTGGTGACCTAGAACGATTTCGGACTATGTCATTTTTGTTTACTGAGGTAGATCAGGCAGCGGAAGACGAAAAGGAGGCGCGAGCCTGCTGGGCCCTCAGAGGTTGCGCGTGGTGGTGCTCACTGATGGCGTTTGCAGATGTCTTGAGAATGATGCAAAAAGATACTGTGTTTATATCTGTACTTCAAATGCAGTTCCCCCAAGATGTTTGTAAGCCTTGCCAAACAATACGGAGTCAGTTCTTGCCATGGCGTTGCCACGCTTTCTGAGGCTTCAACATCATCCATGCGTCCGAACTGGGCAAGCTCGGTGCCGTGCGCAACTTCCTCCGTATGGACCCCGGCTTGGTGCACCGGGCCGACGGCGCCGGCCTCACCGCACTGCACTGGGCGGCACAGGAAGGCCATGTCCAGGTGTGCCGAGTCCTCCTGGAAGCTGCTGCGGACGTGGAGGTCAAGGAGCGCAAGAGCCGGGGGCTCTAGTCCTTTCATGTCCTTTCATCATTCTTCATCCTTTCATGTCGGATTGCCAGGAGAGGTTTGCTGTTGTGCTTCAATCTGGATATGTGTTGTAATTTTGATATATTAATATTTATTTGTTGATTTAATTTAATGGTTGCTATATGATGATCATGCTGTACGATTCAAGTTGACATGACATGAGCTCCCCCCCCTTCGCACATATGCCCTACTGAGGCCGGACTCCGCTGCATTCTGCAGCATTCAACGGCAATGCGGACGTGGTGAAGCTGCTGTTGGAGGCCAAAGCCTCCCTGACCAAAGACGGATTCGGGCCTGGAGCCTTGGCCTTTGGAGGGCGTTGAAACGGAGGGCGCGGCAAGGGATGCAAGATGCAAAACCTATTTTCAAATGTTCTCACTTTGATATATGTGTTATTAATTTACAGTATGTGTCATGTAATTTCATGTAATTTCATGTATCACGGTTGACAAGTCCAACATATGGATTGTATTGATGATTTCAGATTGAAATACATGTAGCGAGCTCTATCTACGACGGCCGCTACATGTGCATGTGATGTGTCACCGTCACCTCCCCAAATTAGCACAACCAACTGCAAGCAAGTCCCGGGCTCCACTTGGCAAAGAAACAGAGCGTTTCAGCAAGACTTTGTAACAGCCATCCATTTTTCTTTCAAGCTGAATTTGCGACGCCTCCTTGGCATGGTCAGGGTAAGGTGAAGCCACAGGCAGCAAGTAATCCTCGAGGGGGTAGTGTGGAAAGACGTGTGTCGCTTAGGCATCGTGTCGCTTTTATTGCAACTTCCCCCGTGAAGTTCCCTCTTCTGGGCTTTTTCTCCACCCCAGTGCGACTGGCGCGATTCCACATCGTGGTTCCATATTGTTTTCCCAAACATTCCAGTAAACTTCGGGGATGCATCATGATTATGATACCTACTTGAAAGTTTGACTGTTCTCACCCTGGTTTGGTCCTGCAAGTGGGTCCCAAGTGGGTAGTTTCGAAATGAAACATCATGAAACACCCACCATGTCCACCATGTATTTTACCTCCCTCTGCCCGAGCAAATTGGCTTCCTTTCCAGATACAGATAGATGGAGCCTGCTAGTAAGTGCAAGCTTTGACGAACCGAGACACTGAGTCCATAATTACGGCTGAACCTGCTTGAGATCTTCGAAGTGATCAAACTGTTTCTACAGGGGTGTCACTTAAGATGAGTCTCAAGACATTTGAAGACTGTGACGCCAGCATCAGCAGCCCAGGCGCTACTCCATTGGACGATGCACGAGAGAACGGGCACAACGAAGTCGTGAAGATCTTGGAGGACGAGCAGCTCCCGGTCCCTTGGTTTTGCATCAGGTCTAGGGCGTAGAGCTGCAGGTTTGATAGCAAGAAGGAATAGCTTAAATAGAGTTGCCCACATCCTTTGCATCCACTAACCATGTTGCCAATTTGTTGAATTTCAAAGTGTTTTGCTGGTGAAATTTGCATGTTCAGGCGATTGCTCGAAAGACCGGATCATCGGGGACTTGAAACTGGAGGCCTAGCTGTGATCAGATACGACAGCAAGAACCATCACAGGTGACTGTTGCAAAATCACGGACAATCCAGTTGCACAGGCAAAGGTGAAATTCGTCTCTGTGTGCACGGGCGCAGAAATTAGGTTCAGCGTTGTGTTTTCCTGTGTGTCATCATGGATGTCCTGTTCCTAATGCCTACTAAGTATTATACTGTGATGGTTGGTTGATCAAAAGACCCTGCCGCCGACTCCGGGAAATTTTGGGAAGACGAGAGATGTGGAGTATGAAGCTGATGACGATGGCGTGGCGCGTGTGCCATTTGGTTCAGTTTGGTTGATGTGTCGTCTCTATTTGTCTTGCTGTCTTGGCGACGTTGGATGCACCATCGCACGCGTTCCTTGGGGCTTTGGCCTTCAAGGGGCGCGGGCACCCTGGGCGCTGGTGCGTTCCGGGGTGTCAGCGGTGTTGTGTTCGATGTTGCTAGGATGGAAGAGATCCATTGTCGTTTTGGCTGGCACTTTCGGTGACAGTGTCAGGGGCTGTGCGTGCATAGTGCATGTGTCTTGGTGGTTTGGCTTGCATTTCCTTGCTCGGTCGCGTGTGTTTGTCAATGTCTTTGTCAACTGTTTCTCGCGTGGGAGTCCTAGGGAAAATGGACACATGCGACCACGTGTTGCGGAAGATCGTAAGTTTAGGGAAGCTATATACAATCATCACTGACCTTGAGATGAATCAAGTTGAAGGTTCCAGAAAGCATGCCCAAAATTGGGAACATGAACACCTGCAATGCCCTGCGATATCGACAAGGGGTGTTAACTGAGCGTGTTGAAATTGCTGTCCCGATGGTACCCACAAAGTTTCAGAGTTCCAAACTGCTGGGGCTGTGGGGACATAGTCATAGTTGATACGTTTACGACTGATTCATCATGAAATAGGGGGTTCCATGATATGATGATATGTCTCAATATTTGGGGTCATTAGATGTCATTAGGGTCATTGCCATAAACCAGGAAACCATGTATGAACCAAGCACGATTGGAGCGACAGGATTTCGTGCAGTGAAGTCATAGACTTCAAAAATCATCCCGTGAGGGAAGTTTATGAGTGGATATGAGTGGTGATTGGTATGATTCTTCACTGTTTCAAGGCCAGTTAGTCCAAAATCTGTCCAAATCGGTAAATCTAATCAGTTGCAAGACAAAGGTCCCAATCTATTCCATGAAAGCTGCGTTGCTGGCTAAAGAAAACTACCCCAAGTCTTGTCATTGTTCTAGCTCACAAAACATCCATGACACCATGGGAAGTACAGTAACCCCATCATAAAGTCACAACTACAATGACTAGTAATTATTGCAGATGACATTTCTCAACAAATGGTTCCATAAATTCATCAGATGCTATTCAAAATCAACATATTCTTACTTATCTTGGCTAGAATCGGAGGAAGTGTAGAAGTCAAACTTCCGACAATATGGATAGATGGAAAAGCCAAGACGGGAAGAGCCACAGAAGAGAGAAGCTGCGACAGGAGAAAGTAAGAAGAGAGAAGATCAGAGAGGAGAAATTCAGGTAGGAAAGTCGCGAAACACTATGTTTTTCCAATGTTTTGTGGCTCTGGAGGGTCGAGAAGTAGGCTCGCTACAGCGGCCAGCGCCGAGCCATCTGGGCAGATGAGAGATAAAAAATTGCACGCCGATGTGGCGCGAAGCCCATTTCGAAGTCAAAATGTTCAAAACATGACATGCTCGGACGCTTTTGGAAGTTGAGATGTTGAAAAAGTGCACGCCGTTGTGGCGCGAAGCACATTTGGAATTCAAAAGTGTTAAAAGCTCAGCACTTTTGGACGTTCAAGTGTCATATCGTGTGGCAGGCGCAGGGAACATGCACCTTGTCAAAAGTGAACGTGCGGGATGGCAGGCGTGGGACATTTGAAGAGGATATGCATAGATGCATTTCGCGTGGCAGGCGCAGTATAAAAGACATCTTCATCAGAGATGTTGGGAGGTCAGCAAGGTGATTTTCTGAGAGAGCTGTGTAAAAGCTTCTGTGTGTAAAAAGCTGCTCGGTGAGAAAAAGGTGTAGAAGCTGTTCTGTGAAAAAGTTGGAGTGTTTAAACGCTGCTCGGTGAGAAAACTTCTGTGCGTAAAAGCTTCTCTGTATGAAAAAGCTTCTTTGCGCAAAAGCTACCTATTTACTCTGTGTAAAAGCTTCTCTGTGTAAAGGCTTCTCCGTGCAAAAGCTGCTCTGTGCAAAAGCTTCTGCCTGAACCTTCAAAAGTGAAGAAATTTCTTCACTATTTGAACTTCTGAACTATTTGCACTATTTGAACTTTTCTGCGTAAAAGTGAACTATTCTGGGAAAAATTGAACTTTCCATATGCCTCTTCGATATGCAAAGTGCATCCTGGCAATCTTTTCCCAAGTGCGGTGTTCACAGCATTGTTATNAACTATTCTGGGAAAAATTGAACTTTCCATATGCCTCTTCGATATGCAAAGTGCATCCTGGCAATCTTTTCCCAAGTGCGGTGTTCACAGCATTGTTATACATGGTCCGAGATCATTTTGAACTGGACCTGGTACATCCCCAAACATTTTTCTAAACACCGAAAGGTCTGCGTCAAGGGATGGCAGGTTCGTCCAACCCTGGACACCCTGCCAATAAAATCCTCATCCGCCCATGTTGCTGTGCCTCAGCTGCTGGCATGGTGCTTGAGGAAAGTAAGGGTTGGATCAGGCATTAGCTAGCTACTAGCCAGGTTACAACACGGATTCATTGCCACCTCGCCCTCAAGGTCTAGAGCTTGGTGTGTCCCCAGGTGGTACTTTGGGCGGTACTTGTAGAGCTTTAGCTTTCTCGAGAAAGCTTTGGCAGCTAAGTTTGCGAATGCTACCTAAGGCGCCAAACCCAAATCTCAGTGTATCCAATCAGCTGGCCAGTACTGAACAAAATGCAGCACACACACACATATACATGTAGCTGCATCTAAGATGCATTCATTTCAGAACCAAAATGCATGGCATCAGAAGAGGCTTCTCCCCAAAGCCAAATTCCTTTGCTCCTGTTGAGCTGAAGAGAAAAAACGTTTTTTTTTGCCAGGGCCTTTCAGAGGGTTTGCCCCAACAGAGACAAAAACCTGCAACCCAAATTGAACAAGAACCGCAGTGGCTCAGTGGTTGGGTCCTGATCAGGCGAAAGAACTTGTTGCAGCATTTGATGAGATAGGCGCAAAGCTGGTACATCTCATCCGCAGTGTCCACCTTCGCCATGACTTGGATAATTTAGGATACTTCCAGGGTTGGTACAACATGTAACATCTTAAAATCAACACTGTATCTTCCAGCATAGAATAGCTTTTTTATCGCCCTCCTGCAGTTACAAAATTTCCCACATTTCCCAAACCGACTTGAGGTACACACAAATCTTCTTTCAGATAGGAATTTGGATATCAGCGCATTTTTGGATCTATACCGATAGTCTATACCACATAGTTATTGCATGGGTTTGCGTATATTCCAGAATGGGGTTGGAGAATATACGCCCAAAGCCGGGACAAAGTTCCCACCATGCAATGCCGAAAGCCTCGCTTTCCACTTGGAGATCATCCTCCAACCATGCAATGACAAGGCCGGTATCGTACGCCTTGCTGCTCCCAATGCTGGTCGGCCAATCCTGGTTCCTGAGTTCTAGATATCCTATGGCTTGAAGCTATTTTGAACAATTTTGATCGCACTGTGTATGGGAACTAATTTCAACAATTGCAGATTAGGATCGAAGACATGTCAAATGCTAGCCGAGTAAATGCTTGGATATGAGACGTTTTCGCATTCTCGTGGCACCAGTCATCAAAACGGATGTAAGCATTCTCCAACTTGCGTTTGAATGTACCCCTGCCAAAATGGTTGAGATGTGCCAACAGTACCACAGAGCTGGCTGCGATGTCCTGGCCATAGCCCAGGTGGAATATGTGGCAAAAGTCCAAGAGCACGGCTTCTGGAGTCCCAAGGCCAGGCACTTTGAGCAAGACACACCCAGGTCTGAAAGGGCTGGGACCTGGGCCCAGCCTCCGCCAAGCTGCGGAAGTTGATGGGTTTTCCCATTCCTGCAAAACATGGGAGTGGGCAAAAAAATAGCGCTTTGAAGTAAACCCAGTGCTCAGCTTGAATGCCTGGGATTCAGAGAGGGCCGCCATTGGCCACAGGGATGCAACATAGGAACCTGTATAGATGTGGATCAGATCACACTGTTCCTTTCTATGTTGTGGGGTTAGCATTTACATATGTACTTAAAAGGCTATTTGCGTACACTCCACCACTTACATACAGATAGATAGAAAGATAGACAGATAGATAAAGATAGACAAAGATCTCAAAATATCTCAAAAACGCCTGTTTTGATCTCAAATTGATCTCAAAAATATCTCAAAAACCACGTTTTGATCCCAAAACATCTCAAAAACATTATCTCAAATTGATCTCAAAACATCTCATGATACAGATAGATCAAGGTGGATCAAGATAGGTCAAGGTAGATCAAGACAGATCAAGATAGACCCAGATAGGTCAAGATAGATCAAGATAGGCCAAGATAGATCAAGATAGATCAAGGCAGATCCATATAGGTCAAGATAGATCAAGATATCTCAGGATAGATCAAGATAGACCAAGATAGATCAAGGTAGATCAAGATAGATCAAGATAGATCCAGATAGGTCAAGATAGATCAAGATAGGTCAAGATAGATCAAGATAGGTCAAGATAGATCAAGGTAGATCAAGATAGATCAAGATAGATCCAGATAGGTCAAGATAGATCAAGATAGGCCAAGATAGATCAAGATAAATCAAGATAGATCCAGATAGGTCAAGATAGATCAAGATAGGCCAAGGATAGATCAAGATAGATCAAGATCGATCAAGATAGATAAAGAAAGGCCACAGACATAGATATACATATTCATATAGATAGATGGATAGAAAGACGAACAGATAGATAGATCAAGACAAATACAGTATAGATGAATAGATACCTTAGGGAGATCAATAAATAGATGAATGGAAAGATGAACAGAAAGATGAAGAGATAATAGGTGAATAGATAGATGAAAGCAATTGATGAACCGAAAGATCAAGAGAAAGAGGAACATATATGTAGACGAATATAATATAAGTCCATACACAGTGCCCCAAGAAAACCCAGCCAAAGATACTTTACGGAGGAATGGCCAATCTCCTTTGGCCCCAATGCAAACTACTCGCAGGCGGATGCCACCGATGTCCTTGCAGAACAGAGCGGCGAGATCTTGGAGGAGTGACATCTCACTGATGTTTAAGCAAGTTGTAAAGCTAGGTCAACACTTGTGATAGCGTCCCTTCCCAACAGAGTGGCATGATGGTTTGATTGAATCAAGCCACACAAATACCAGTCTCATAAGCTTCAACCAGCTCTTTAGCAAACTCATCCAGGAGATCATCAAGAGAGCGATCACCATCATACAGGCCGGCAGAGATTGCCGAGAAGAGAAAGCGAGTTGTGAAGCTGTGCCTTAAGTCACTGTGCAATCCAAACCTGTTGACATCAAGGGATACTGTTTGTTGCAAAAAAATATTTAAATTCGTAAGACTAATGGGCTCCTGGTTGCGTTGAATCGTTGCAAACAGCAGGGCCACGATGGGAGATTACGGTTTGCCAGCTCAAACACATAAACTGCCGCTTGGCCAACCCACGGCCTTCATCACCATGAATGAACACTGGTATGCACCCTTTGAGGTCGAAGTTTGTGGAAAATATCGGGTGTCCCCGGTTTGTTGCCTGGTAGGTTTGCCAGAATGCCCCAAGCATCAGCTGCCATTCCTGGGCCTGGGTAACATGGTATCCACCCAAAATCATTTGGGATTTGTTCTTGAGAAAGTAGTTGATCCAGCTTCCAAGTTTCAGGATTGGGAACCATACCTGGAAGCGCCTCACTGGCCTCTTCCGCATGATATGCACAGCGCACGCATCAATCTGGATTGGAAGTAGGACACCTTTGGTTTTGTGCAAGATCTGGTGCAAGTCTCTGCTAGCGTTCACGCGGCTCTTGCTCACACGAGCTAGTCTGTGCAAGAGGTCTCTAGCACCTTAGTCCACGTGCACATACAATAACATGTTCACTAGATTAAAACTACTTGAAGCCAGGAAACATTTGTTTTTGCGAACTTTGCAAGCCATCGCTGCTAGCTTTTCTGTTCTGTAGGCAGACTCAGCCTTGGGGGAAAAACAATACCAACCCATGAGCAGCTAACAAGGGAATATGTGGCCGGTATAGTATTACCTGAAAGAAAAATGTCAACCGAGAAACACCTGATACATAATCAACCATGATCTCCCCTGCCAGCTCTGTTGCAGCTGCATCATCGCTACTCTCATCATCTCGACGTCCTGGCCAGCATGGAAATATGTTAGGGCCCAGAAATCCCTTTTATACAAGCTAAAGGGCACAGCTTCCAGAAAGACCCGCACCTCGGAAGAAGGCAGCACTAGCAGCTCCACCTGGCATGAAGCAGCAGTGGTTTCTATAACTATGGTGCAGGTGCTAAAGTGCTTTAACGTAAACTCAGCTGCACCGCAAGAATCCTTTTTTTGGTCTTTGCGGCTTGGAAGTTTCTCTTGCTAAATGGTTTCACAGGGCAGCGGTAGCCAGTGTGGCCAAGCTTTCACAAATCTACATAAGTTACTTTTTGAAAAGTAATGCAAACAACACATCTACAAATCGTTTCACTACCAGTTTTAAAAATATGACATTTGCCGGGCCAACCACAGCCACACAGTTGCGACAAAAGTTGTTCTCAGCATTCCCCAGCTGATAGAATCAAAACTTATGAGATTAGTGGGCCCAAAAGAAAATCACTTTTTCTTGGATGCTGAGGCTTTCTTGGCACCCGCTTTGCCTTTGGCAGTCGCTTTCGGTTTGTTGGGTGGCATCTTACGTCTAGGGGCCGGATCCTCCTCTGACTCCTCCTCTGACTCTTCCTCTTCCTGCTCATCATCTTCATCTGGCTCCACCTTGGGCGCCGGGCGGGGACGTTTTTTGGGATTCGCTTTCGGTGCACACTTCGACTTGGCATTGGCAGGTGCTGCTTTGGGCTTTGGCGTCGGCTTGACGGCCCTGGCAGAGCTGTGGTCTCAAATGGTCTTAGTTTGGTTGAAACTCGATGATGTCTTTGAATTTTAGACCGGTGACCAGTGATAAACTCGATGATGTCTTAGAATTTGAGACTCAGTGATAACAGCAGGCAAATAAACCACGTGGGCTTGAGTTGAAACTAGCCTCAAGCGGGTAGCCACATGATTCAAAGCACAGTCATCCTTGATCAGCTGGACAAGCACTTGGCGAAGTTCTTGTTTGATCGCCCTGCAGATGAAATTGAATGGGTTGACTGAGCTAGCTCTATGATTTGCACTAGTCACTCAGGCTGGAACACATCCGGCTCATTCTCCAGAACCAGAACTCTGGATTCCAGCTCAAGGAGTTTCTGGTGTTGCGCTTTGAACTTGTCAAGCTTATCCTTGAACTCTGTAAGCAGCCTAAGTATGAGATAAGTTCTTTTTGGAGACTCCATGGAAAAGCTTGATTTTCACCATGACGAAACAAGTATTCTTTTGCAAGAAACTGGTTTCCACGTTGTGAATTGATCTGTTCAACCTTCTCTTGCAAAGTTTCAGCCGTGGTCAACTTCCTGGAAGCAATTTCCAGGAACGAGGTCAACTTGCCTTAGAGCACATGCGGTTGAGGACTGTTTGGGACGAATGTTTGGGAGGAGCTAGCTCGGGAGGAGTGAGCTTGCTTGAGGTATGTATATATGCTATTGCATGAGGTATGTATCCATACATATCATATATATGTTATTGCATGCAAAGTACTCATGGGGTCAGCACCACACTGCAACACCGGGAACTGCATGCTTCCCTTCTTCCCTGTTGGAGTTTGACGCTGACGAACTTCAGCCAAAGACAGGCCCTCATTTGAAGTGTTGGCTCCCCTCCTGAGTCACGAGTTTGTCAAACCATATATGTTAGCCTGTCTGATCTTCGTTGACTTGTCATGGTGATATCACGGTTGTGTTTCCAAGGTTCATCACTGCCCGCTCAACTGTCATGGTGGCATCAGACCCAAGTAGAAGATCTTGAGCGCCCTGCAAAACCCAATAGAACAATGTAAACGATATATAAAAAGTGCATGGGGTGCTATGATCTCGCATTGCCAGGACCAGGCCCACCAAGCCTCCAACGCAACGGAAGATGCAGCTCGTTGCAAGGACCTGTGCTGATCCTTGTGTTCATATTTTTCATCAACGGGAACCCTGTATTCATCCTCCCCGTGAACGGGATTGGTTCGGGTTAGGCCACGCTCCGTGGCCCATCGCTTGGCATTCTTCACCATGGTCCTTGGCAACCGACATATATATATATTGATTTTGGGACCCAGCTCAGTCCAACCATCTTGCAATGCAAGCTTTGCTTCAGTCATCCAACCGCCCAGGACCGTATCGGTCTGTTCCTGCGCCGGGCCAAGGACCAGGATGTCATGCCATGTGCCAGTTAACTTAATCCAACTCAGTCCTGAATAAATTCTCGCTCAATGTGAAGATTGACCTCCTTCATCGAACCATGATTAAGGAGAAGCTCCCGAAGTTTTTTTCCTTAAGATAGTTGATCTTGCAATACCGACATCATAGAGGAGAAAGATACACTGTCATAAGTAAGTTCTGACTGCAACCCTGTCACTCCCAGCATCACTACCCCACAGCTTGACAAGCTCTGGAGTTGCCGTCGCTTTTCCCTTTTGGACACCTTTCATGTACCTGTCCATCCTGCGAGGAACAAGTGGGCATAGATTCTGAATGGATTGGCATATATATATNAGTTGCCGTCGCTTTTCCCTTTTGGACACCTTTCATGTACCTGTCCATCCTGCGAGGAACAAGTGGGCATAGATTCTGAATGGATTGGCATATATATATATATATTATATATTTATCGGGGGTGATATATATATATATTAAATTATAAATCACATATAGTACATATATATATATATCATTATATATATATATATATCAAATATATATATATATGTATATTATTTTTATAAATATATAAAATAAACATATATATATATATATTATATATATTATGAATATATATATATATTATAAATATATATATATTATAAATATATATATATATATTATAAATATATTATAAATATATATATATATATATTATATATATATATTATAAATATAAATATATATATATTATAAATATATAGGGGTATCGGTCAAAAAAAACATCCCCCAAAATGGACAAAATATGGGATTTCCTTGGAATTGGATGGAAATAGCCCAATTGGAAATGACTTGACACACTCCCCATTTTAGAGGTTACCATGTCCTCCAATAGGTCCCATCGGTATACATATTCCCTTCTGGCACTGGCGGCTGGTTACCCCCTGAAGACCCTGTCACTGCCCCTGAAGGAGCTGAAGAGGCAATGGGCGGATCCTTTGGACTGTGGGGGCCCCCATGGCTGGCTTCTGGTTGCTCTTTCTCCAAAGCTGATTCNCACTGCCCCTGAAGGAGCTGAAGAGGCAATGGGCGGATCCTTTGGACTGTGGGGGCCCCCATGGCTGGCTTCTGGTTGCTCTTTCTCCAAAGCTGATTCAGCTTCTGGTGGTGGTTGCTTCACAGCTGGTAAAACTGGATCGGTTTTGGTGCTTTGTTCTGCGGTGCTGCCCGGGGGCAGTTCTGGTGGCGGTGGCAAAGTTTTGGTGGCCGGGGCCACATCATCCAAGTTACCAGGGATTGTAGGGCTTTCTGATGCCAATGAAGCTTTTGAGTACCCATCCCTCAAAGTTGCTGGGGCATCTGCCGGGGAGCCATGAGGGGACATGTCCAACCTTTTTGGAGTTGGTGCTCCAGCTTCCAAAGACACATTGCTGGTGGACTTCCCTAGTTCAAGGGTAGGCAATGTCATGAGAACATCGGCTGAAGGGGTTTTCGCTAAACCAGAAACCTCTGCAATTGAAGCAGTAGCATGACCCGGTACAAATACTCCAGCAGCTTGAGGATCATGGTGAAAGCCTTCCATCCAACAAATGACTTTTGCCACCCCCCTCATCCTGCATAGGAATATTGAACCCTCTAGGCATATGATCTGTAACATGTTTTTTAAGTAATATATCTCTCTGACGCCCAGGCCTGGACCTGTGGCAGTACCGAGAGTGCTGCCTTCCGCCAACCCATGTTCTGCTCCCAGAGCGGCTTGAAGTTCACGGATTTGGGCATTCGTGGCCTGAGTGAATGGTTGGGTTTCTGAACTTGCATGGGGGGTTATAGGTGTAAAAGTTTGGGCCCCAGCATTCAAAGCAGCTTGCACAGCCATTGGGTCTGTGGTGTCTAGGGAATCCATTTGCTGGGATTGGACTATGGCAATCCCTTGTTTCAAAGTTGGACACGAATGCATCCTGCAGATCTTTTCACTTGAGCCTTTGGATATATTAAAAAAAATCAAGCAGCATGTTTGCAGAATCCAAATGGTGTTACGTGATCTACTTGGTGTCACAAACAGCTCTGCAAACATTGCGCCAGTTTTCCATCTCTTGCACCCCATGATCAAGTAATTGCAAATTTGGTTGAAGGTAAGCCATCAACCAACAGAATCTCATTGAACCCTGATTTTCCAAAAGTGAAGAAATCCCGATTTGCGTACTTTTGCGGGTATTTGCGTACTTTTTGCGGGGATTTGCGCACTTTTTGCGGGTAGTTTCCCCCTGAGTTAAAATGAAAAAAGTTGAGTTCTATTAGAAAATTGTGGAAAAAGTTTGATGATATGATTTTCTTCGTTCACACACCAGGGTTTCTGATTGAAGCCCATGTCCCACCTGGATTTTAAATCTCTATGGTGGGCAGGCAGCATCTAGTGCCGAGTCAAACTCCCTAATGGCCTCATGCCAAGTATCGGGAATGACCAAAGATTGGTTCTGTCGAAGGTACCTATATACTCTAGGCAACTCTGCATCTAACCACATGTCGCCCAAACTCATTGAGCGGAACACGTCCACATCAGTGCTGTCCGCTGGAACAGCACGCTTCTGACGAAGCGTTGGCTGCGCACGCCAACCCTGCATTGCATCTCTCAGTGCTTGCCCAAAGCCCATAGGATAAATCCTGAGTGTTCGTTGTAGAGGCCACCCAAGGAGGTTTCAAAGTGAATGGCATCATTCAAGCCTCATATGGGTAGCTGGATGCTATTGAAGATCATTCCCCATTTACTGTTGAAGTTGTAGGGGTTAATTTCATTCAGGCCATGATGGACGCCCTTTCCCAATATAGACCCTTAAGCTTAGCTGGAGATAATTGAGATGATCCCATGTGAAGGTTTCTAACTGCCAATCTTATAGATTTCTAAAACATTCAACCCTTTAACCAAAGCCTTATTGAGCCAACCATCTGGGAGTTGCGAAGGGTCGGCAACCCTTTGAATCGCTTGAGGCCCCTTGCGTCTTCGTAGACACCTGCAAGCAAAGATCATTTTCAGGACCGGAGGATGGAAGGTTTCAATTTGCCTGCGGTTTGCCACCCCCAAAAAAAAGACCCCCACAAGTCTACCAAGACTTCATATTATATATATATATATGGGGTAAGGTTGTGGGGGTCTTTTTTTGGGGGTGGCAAACGAATAGGAAGGCACCATGAAGTAAAATTATATATAAAATACTAAGGGCTTGACAAACAGTTTCCAAAGTGCGCTTGGCTCTGATTTCTTTGGTGATGGCTCCAACATCCTAGGAATTGGCAATGGTGTGCATGAACAATCCTTTGACCACATGTATTTCATAGCATATTCAAAACCTGAGTTCTCGGCTAACTTTTCGATGATATCACCGTGATTACTCCAAACTGCCGTTCTCTTTGGCGACTCTGCGCCAAATAACATCATCCAGAAGTTCGTGCGAAAAGCCTCATTCCAATGGGTGAATGTGGAGATATGAAATGGTAAGTTGCTGACATTGTACATACCCAATTAATCTTTCAGTCTAGGGGCATAAACAACCTCATTCCACAGTTGGTCTAGCCTGGGATGGTAAGGCAACACATCCATAGACCCCTCCGGCTGCTCCAGTATCCAGCAGCAGTGGCATGCTTCTGCTACCATCAAAATCAAAGCCAGCCTGGGCCAGTGGGTGGGATGTTACTTCTATATATATCTATAAGTTACGTTTTGAACTTTGGGCCTTGGGCACCCCTAAAAATTACAATTTTTAGGGGGGCTCAAATTTGATTGTTGGGGACATGTGCGCATATGCTACTGGAATCTTGGTAGTCCACAGGCTGCCTGTTCAAGATGAGAAGCCTTGAAATTGTCATATTTGCAGCATCTATAAACCTGTAGTCCAAACCCATCGGATTGAGAGTTGTTCTCCAACTTGTTCCACGGGAAACACGGCACCATGAAGAACATGGTGGGGCGCATAGTATCAATGCACCAGCTCCTGACAAACAATTGATGAGGTGGG
>BGPT01000160.1:130740-164145 GCA_003297045.1 Symbiodinium sp. clade C Y103 | reverse complement strand
TGCACTTTTTGCACTTTCTGAGCCAAAATTGAACTTTTGCGGGGAAAGTTGGCCCAAAACCAAAAAGTTCAATAATTCTTGAACTTTCGAATGTCTAGGTGTGTGTAAAAGCTGCTCAGTGTAAAGACTTCTCTGTGTAAAAGCTTCTCCGCGTATATTTCAGCTTCTGTGTAGAAGCTGTTCTGTGTAAAGACGCGTTTAAAGCTTTTCTGTGTAAAGGGTTTTGTCTGTAAGCGCTTCTCCGTGTAAAGGTTTTTCTGTGTAAAGACTTCTCTGTGAAAAGGTAAGCGTGTACAAGCTTCTCCGTGTAAAGGCTTCTCTGTGTAACAGCTTCCGTGTGTCAGAGCTTCTCTGCGTAAAAGTTTTTTTTTGCAAGAGTTTCGGTGTAAAAGCTCCTCTTGGTACAGACTTCGCCGTGAAAATGCTTCTGTGTGTAAAATTGCTGTCTGTGTGCAAAAGCTGGTCTGTGTAAAAGCTTCTCTGCGCAAAAGCTCCTCTGTGCAAAAGCTTCTGCGTGTAAAAGTTTCTCTGTGTAAAAACTTTTCTGTGCAAAAGGTTTTGTCTGTCAACTGCACGGCCGCAATTGTTCAGTTAGTCGCATTTCTAAATGCTTCTAAGCAACTATCATGCTGGCTTTGGTGTGGCTGCTGTTTCATGTTTTTCCATCTTGATTTGCATTTGTTTGACTGACGGCTGAGATTGCTTTCTCGGCCGATGAAGCTGCGCGATGATGCAAGGATGGCGAAGCATGGAGACCAGCCGCGATGGCATCCATGGCTTGCATGCAGCAGAGAGTGTTCTGACCTCCAGAGGCAAGAATTCCTTTGAATTTGGCACCCAAAGAAATTTCAAGAGTGCGTGTGGTTTTTGTGAAGCGAACAATTTGAGGCGACGAAAATGCGAAGTGGATCGGAGTGGTGTTTTTGATACCCGACAGGTGGTATGACCTGCCATGCAGCAGTGGTTGCTTGTGGAATGGGAGAGCCATGTGTGGCTGATGCGGACAGCATCACTGTGGACATCTGTGGACTATGCAGCGGCCAGGCCCATTGTGGGATTTGTGGCTGTGACTAATTAAGGGACAGATCCTCACAGCCGATGGAAGCACAGAAGGGGTGATGATGGGAAAGGTTCCAACAGTGCTTTGGTGGAATACGTCGTACGTCGAATAAGTCAAATGTATTCAAACAAATATCGTCAAATGATGTTTGATTCATCTTGGCAATCTTGCTCCGCGATGTTCAACGCTATGCTGACTCCAATTTGTTTTTCAAATTAGACTCCGTCCTCTCCAACTCAACCCAAATTTGATCTCAGGTGCCACAGGAGCTTTCCCGATCCTTCGGAAGCATCGTGCAGTGGGCCAGTGAAGTCAATGACACGAAAGTCATGAGCTCAGCAGAAGCTTCCATTCATCCTGATCTCTTTCGAGTTTTGGAGCAAGTTTGCGGACTTAATGTAGGCCTAATGTAGCTTGACGATTACTGAGTTGATTTGCAGTGTTCTTTTAGCGATATATAATCTTGGGTTCTGGAAATGGCTCGGACTGAAGTGAATTACATTCTGTGATTTCCCTTGTCAAGCTACTTTCTACACAGCCTTATCCTATCAGTTTTGAGCATGAAACGGGTGTGTGTCAGCAGTAATTAGAGACTTCACGCCATCATTGTCGCACTCAGTGTCCCACCATATCAGGCTGTAGTGTGCTTGCTGCAATCACTGGAGCGATGTGTGCAGGGAACAACATGAACAAGTCTTCAACGAGAAGCGGTGGTTCTTGTCAAGATTTCACTATGCTTTGGCTGCCTTTGCAATCCTTTTAACAACTGAAATTCAACAGTAGAGAATGCATGAGAATGCATCCTTTTTGCCGGCCACCTTTTCTCTGGTGCATCCACGGGTCCAAAAAAAAGGGCCAAGTTTCCTGATGGAGGTCACGTGGCTCTCACCGACTCGTAACTGGGATACGATTTCCCCGGGAAGTTGAGGCACAAGACTTGCGCGATTCCATGGGAGGTTGAATGCCTTAGACTTCTACAAAGATAACAAAGCAATACAAAGCAACTTACTTTCAGCTTTGCAAATTCTCCAGCTGCTCATTATAATTGGAGGTTTGCAGAGGACCGTTGGAGTTTTTCATGGCGCATCAGTTTTGGCCACAGGATGATTTTCATGACTTTCTGAGACTATGGAAATCTGAAGTCCTTTTCAAATCCAAAATCTGGTTCAATATTGAGGGCCCATTTGGATCATTGAACCACTGGAAGACATGTGGACTGCTTTCGTGAGGCTATGATCGTGACCCAGGACAGGTCCCAATGAACCGGGAAAAAATGATGAAAAATGACTGGTGCTACAGTGCTACGCCGCTGTTGTGTGTCATATGCAATTTTCACTTAGTTGTTTTGAGATGTTTTGAGGGCCAAGGATTGTAGCATCGGAGAAAATTGGAGAATCTCCATCAACAACCTTGTGCAGACTCACTATTCGCGTAGTTTGTTGGACCGCAGCTGATCTCAACCAAGCCATAGATTGATCCACCGTGCGCTGGGCATCATGGATCTCAATCTGACGCAAGTTGTTGCCTCAGATGTGCTGCAGACTTGCTTCAGATTACTTTTTCTGATAAAAGATGATAAAAGTCTATGAATGATAGGGTGCCCTGGGATCCAACATTGTGAACAACACATTGAAATTTCCGTAAAGTCCTCGAGACTTGGTTCATTTTTGGGCAGATTTCCCAGGTTTTGCCCGATGAAAGCTGGCTCATCAAAATGCAGGCTCAGGCCGGCCGGCTTCGTGACATGACAGATGGATGCCCATGATATCTTGGCACTTGGTATCCATTACATACACGTATTATCCGTAAACAATCATGCAATCATCTTCCAAAATTCAACATGGCACAGACCATGTTTTTCATTTATGTGAAGCATCATTTAAATTACTGGGATTGGTTTCAGGGAAAATCGAAACCGGAAATCATGGGTCTTCCATGGGATATCGGGTGGGTTTCCTCTAAAGTCTAACTGAAACCATCTTAGAATCTTAGACCAATCCAACGAATTCCAATGACATACGGATTTTCATTTCATCCATGTCTTCATGGAACTTTGGTTGTTCTCCCAGCCCAGGCCCTGCCCGAGTGCTTGGCCTTTCGCACCCGACATCGAGCAGATGTGGCGTTCATTGTAACGATGGCTGGGCGTATCATTCAGATGTCGCATGGCAAAGCCCTGACACATTTTTTGGTGATAATATCCCAATGAAAATGAAGCAGATTGACGTTTTCTATACGGTTTATTTATGTTTATTGAATGGATGGTTAAACTATAGTTTATTGTTGTTATTTTTGAATCAGGATGATCCATCCTCACGACAAGTACATGGTTTCCTGCGGTAGTTCCGCGTGGGTTCAGCAAATTGTCCAGATGACCAGCGGCCACCATGAGGCAATCGGGTTTCGCCATGTTGGAGTCAGCCTATGCCTGGATCTTACATGAACAGCTGCTGTTTTTTTTTGGACTTGGGACACAAATTATTCATCATTCTGGGTAAGTTTGATGACAGTTGATGACAATCTATAGAATGTCGATGTCAGGCACAACCCAACAATGCCGCCAATATCATGATGAAGAATTTACTGGACCTGTGCATTGGTGTGTTAGCATTCTATGTCTTCGGCTATACCATCGCCTATGGAGAGACCGAAGATGTCGGCATTGCAGATGCAGGTCCACACGTAGTGGGTGTCTCTGTTGTGAGATGTTGGAAACGGAATCTGAGTAAATTGAACCATTTTTGTTGATTTTTTCTACCTGGAAGAAGGAGTAAGAAGAGCTATTGGAATTGGCCATGTAGATTTTACAAATTGGTTGCTTATGCAACTGGTGCACGTCCAGCTTTGTTTTTACAATCATGGAGCAGTCGTAAATCCACTTGAGGTCGCAGTTTTTTGGTGATCCTAAGATGGAACAGGAACAACCATTAGCAATCGAAGATCATTGAAGAAATGCTGGATATCTATACCACTGGGTGAATACGCAGCCAATAGGACCGAAACTCCGCAGGATTCGACTTGGCCCACTGGTTTTGCTGCTTTTCATATGCAACCACCGCTGCCACCATCAACAGCGGCGCTGGGAGCTAAGCTGGGCCACTAATGCATCAAGCTACAATCGATGATTCAAAGAGGTCAATTATGGATTATGTCTTTGTGGCAAGATTAAAGACGAAATTGATGAGATGATTTATTTTCGTTCTGCAGGGGATATAGTATGATTACCTGGTTTAGAATCATGTGGTGAGCCATGGCCATGGCCATCCAACGCCGAGGCCCTTGCAGGCCGCGTGGCATTCTTCCCGTACCTGGCCCTGTCCACCATGATGACAGGCCGGTGCCGGGCACATGGCCATGGGAAGCCCTGCCGTTGTTTGATGGAAACTATGGAGAAATCATTTAGATCGTATGGATATGTTCGGAGTTTTGCGAGCCATTGGTTGTTACACTGAGTGTAATCCTTGAAGTTTACAAATATCATACTAGTAGTAGGAAAACTCTCCGGCAACATCTTCAAAGACGCGAAGTGTTTGTCCTGTAGAGCACCTGATCTCACCAATGGGCGGCGCAAACTGCCACCAGCTCGGTCCCGATGTCCTTTGAGTATCTTCAAAATCAGCCACAATTGCTGAAAACTGTGTGCGATGGTCGTTTTTCTATTTATTCCCCATGGTATCCTCATGTTGGGTCGGATGGGTTGCTACATGTTGCTACCATTTAACGCAGCGATGGCCGGCAAGGCCTCGTCTATCCCATTTCTGCCCGTTTGGTTTGGGGCGGCGGCTGGTTGCAACAGATGGGTTTTGTTGACTTTGCAGGCGCCATGCTCAACAGCAAATATGGTGGACATGTCAGACGCTGTTGGCTAACATGGCCAGTTGCTAATTTGCTCATATCAGGTCATTTCAGATGATTTTTGATATTTTTTGTAATCTCAAGATGGCTGTTTACAAGTTGTCCGTAGCACCTTTGAATCGCAATGAGTTCAGTCTTCAGCCTACTTTCAGGATCTGCAACGGTACATTTGGTGGGGGCTGTAAGCGCTTTGGCCTGATTCCCAGGATTCCCAGCCGTAGGCAGAAGCCTGTGCCCACTGCAGCCCACTTCCCATCGCGTTCCCAGGTTAGCACCATGATCTGTGGACCGCGCATCGGGCGCTTTACAGACTATCGAGCGTGGCGAAAACCTTTAAGCTGGGTCTTTGGAGAGAAACATAACGATGAGTACTACCGTGTTCCAGAGGCTTGTGGGAACGGGTGTTTCTGCTGGCACAGGATTGATTGGATGAAACCGACGAAGCTTGATATATGAATAAATCATACAAATTCACTTGGATCAGGAGTCTGCAAAAGTTTTTTGATGCCTGACCGTTGCTGACAAAACATGGATTCCGATGGATTTGGTGCATCCAACAAACTGTCATAGGACCCAGTGGAGAAGAAGGTCTTCATTCCATTCCGTCGTTGCCGACATCCAGTGCAGCTGCTTTTTGGAACATTCCTGCTGTTTCTCGGCTGCAAATGACCGCCCCTGAGGTGAGATTGGAGATTCGAATTCGGGGTAACAGATGATAACAGGGTACTGGCAACCCCCTCGAAGATGGAGATCTTAACCAACAAAGATCCGGGATGATAGGGTTAATATGGGTTGATGAATTATTTCCACCATGCAGTTCAGCACTGTAGCACTTTGTATGCAAGAATGAAGCCCACCGTTATTTGCAGTCATTCGGATGCCACCCAGAAATTCTGAACACCAAAATCCAATCACCAGGGATCATAATCAGATATAGTCAGCCACAATCTATCCAGATAATTATTGAATCCAGACCCATCCTTTATCAGTTCTTGGCTTCGTGAGATATGTGTGAGATCTGCTGAGATCTGCTGAGGTTGGTGGGTTTCTTGGCTTTCAACCCAGCCTCGACCTTTTCGATCACTTCGGGGGACGACCTCGTGATGGCCCATGCCTCGGCTACGACTTTGCTGGCAGCAGCAGGGGCTGGGGTTGGAGGCCAGGGAATAACGAGTGATGCAGCGTTGTTGGTACCGGACAAGTGGTTGGGACAAGACCAACCGCTCTGGTTGTTTGGATGATTTGAATTTGCATTATTTTGAATGACTTTTTGGCAGTTTTTTATTTCTCATCTCGTTTTGAGATGTGCATTGGGCATCATTGGGCTGGGTCTGGCCTACTATTCATGACGCCCTTCAACTTCGAGTGTGTTTGAAAGGTGGGGCCTAAGCCTTCAAATGACCAACTTCATCCAAATTATCAAAATATCATTGTCGATTCCCTATCCCCAATTCCATCCAATTCTGCCTTGACTCATCATTTTTCGTGGACTTTTACCGGTGTTTCAGCATTTTTCATCCCCCGCAGGTATGGCTTATTCCATGGCCCGCACTCGCTCCTCGGTGGTGCGCGTGCCGGAGTTGACCAACGCCGTCATTGGGGGCCTGGTGGCCAGCTGCGCCTGCTGCACGGTGATTCCGCTGCCCATCGCACCACTGGTGGGTCTCATTGCATCGCTGCTGACCCTTTCGGTCGAAGAACTCTTGGTCTACGTGCAAGTGGATGATGCAGTGGGTGCTGTACTTCAGCTGAAATTTGGTGTTGGTGAAATGTCGAAAGTATTCTGGTGCAGTATCGTGAAATGGGATTTAAGATCTCCTGTTTCAAGTCCATTGATTCTGATGTCAATTATGACACTGTGGTTGGTGTCTTTGGGACCTGGTTGTGATCGGGAGCTGCCGCCGCTGGGGCCCTGGGTTGCTGGGTTGCATCACTATTTTACAACCAACAACAAATCTGCAGAATTCGCAGCATATTTCATATGCAGATATATGCAGGTGATATCGATGAAAGCTTTGGTCCATTTTGGTCCTTAAGTTGCAGATACAAGGGTCATTAGTTGCAGGTAATATCAACCTCATATGTGGAGAATTTTGGAGATATGTGGAGCCCATTTTCCTTTGAGGTGGCAGCCCATGGGCCCTCTGGCGCTTGGGGTACAATTGCCGTGAGTCTCTTCGCACAAAAACACTGCGGGGCCGGAAATTCCGAAGTGGTGGGCATCTTCTTCGGTGGAGGTATGGATGGATGGAAACACCTGGGGATTCAAACTTTGGGAGTTCTAATGTTGACCGGGATTTCCTTGGGTTTTACCTATGTCATTGTGATGCTGGTGGATTTCCTCTTCGGCTTCCGTTGTAGTCGAGCCTGTGAGCTGATTGGCTTGGACTTCTGGGAACATCAGTTCGATGATGGATGCTGGCTGGTGATTTCAGAGATGTGTTCAAGAAATGTATAATATATATATAATATATATATATATATATAAAATCCTATGATTATAGATATATAGATATATATTTTTTTTTAAAATCCTATGATTATAGATATGTATATATATATATGTATAATTATTGCAAGTGATTGCAAGTGTTCCATCCCAATGTATCCCAACATACCGGAAATTTAGCGCCAATCGACCAATCGATCGATAATTCAAGTTTGTTTCTGTGTTTCGGAAGAAATGGGTTGATGATCCCAATGAACTCTCGCTTCCGAAGTTGTGGAAGTTGAAGCAACGAACTGATCAACTTTTACCAACCCTGAAAAAGTCATTTTTCTGGTGACTTTTGATATTATTTGATATTATTTTGGCCACATATTTGGCCACAACAAAGGAAGTCTTCAGACCAACAACGACAAGGCCACCCTCTTCGGCTTGGCTCAGATGCGTGCCGATCTCAGCCGCCGGACGCGAAATTTGGACTCGGTGATGCCCAAGAAATGGCGCAGCCCATCCAAGAGCTACATGGATGTGACGGCCAGCGAAACCTCCTCCAGTTCCTCTTGAAAAATGAGAGAAATGTTTTTTTTATTGGGTGAATGGGTGACAGAATTGGGAATTTTAATGGCTTATATATACTTCAGTGTTACTTCACCTTGGTTCAGCTACAAGTGGGGGAAACTGTTGAGAAGAACAATAAGTTTTGACCAATCAGCTGGGGGTGGCAGCAAATCCATGCCAAATCCCAAGGTTCCGAAGTGTTTCCAGTTCCACATCCTGTCAACGTGGCCAATGATCAGAAGGATGTACCTAGTGATCGAGGTGACAAGGCCATGATTCAAAAACTCGCGAAGAAAGTGGAGGATTTGGAACACAAAATCTCCCTGCTGACCGTTGGAATGTTGCGGGATCGGAGCAAAACCACCGAAGATATCTGCGGAACTGGCAATCGCTTTTCCCAAAATCACGGTGATCACGTGGAGAGTGAGGAAGCATCGCCAGTGGCTCCAATCCGTACCACCAAATCCGACCGGATGTGATACGAAATCCCAGAATGGCTGGCACCAGCTTTGCCCAGACATAGTAGTGATAGAACTAGTGACATGTAGCGATGATATTGGCATACATATCAGGTTGCACCGCACAGCACTGCTCAGCACTGAGCCTTAGGTTCGAGGCCTTCAAGGCCTTGGGTTACCAAGGGTGTCTTTCTTTCGAGTTTCCAAGGCTCCAAGGCTGACCGATGCATGTGGAGGAAGCAACCACAGCGGAGCAAAGCTTGACAGCCCAAGACTGTCAAGATCAGCTCTGAGGACGCCGTCCACTGCATGTTATGGAGCTGATGTTGGGAAATCACACGACTGATGATTCTGATGTTAACAAATTACCAATCTCTACACCTTTCATAGTTTCCTATGAGTTTGACCTTTCAAACACCAAGACGCACAGCTTGATAGGACTTCAGATGTGGGTTCCAAGTCAAATCCATCAGCCAGTCATCTCTGCCAACCTGTGGCAGTGGAATTTGATTTGCAGAATGACCTCAGCTGTTGCCTTCGCACTCTCCGAATTACGCCAGGGGAATCAAATGAGAACACCATGGAAAAAATTGAACAATGAATGCAATATTTCTATGGGGAATCCGTTATGCTGTTATGCAATTTTCACTTCACCAATTTCTTCAGGTTTCCAGCATGATATGGCGGTACGAAACAGCCATGGTCACAGAATGCTTCGCATTTCTTCGGGCGATGGAGTCGCCCGCCTCTCATACGCAGAGGCACAAGACATCGAAGATCATCGAAGATCATCAAAGACCTGGATCTTCCAGGCATCCTTGCATAGAGTCGATGGATGAGCCAAGCTCCTGCCTAAAAATCCAAGTGACAGGATGAAGAAACTGATGCTTGAAGTGTTTATTTAAGTTTAAGTCTTTAAGTTAACAGTTAGGACTACGAACTTGAGTGTTCAGTTCAGTGGACAAATGCAGTCTGACCGAGTCTTTGTGTTGGAGGGAGGGCTGAGAGCTGGCTATACTTCCGCACTTGGCACTATATACGTGCAGCTACGCCGTCTCAACAGAACGTGCGGCGTGGTTGCATGTGCTTGCAGCTCGCTCAAAAGTTGGTGCAGGGTTATTTCTGCAGGAGGATTCAAAAGATCAGTGGATTTGTGACGACCTTTGCAAGACATCCACTGGTTCTGCAAGTTTCACTTCTCCATTTGTTGACTGGCATGCGGCTCGAACCCCGGCGCGGTACCAAGCTTCTGGCCCTAAAGATATGTCCAATATTTCGTTCGAAAGTTTCAGACACCTACAGGTCCAAAGGCCCCAATTTTTACCAAAAACTGTGATGAAACAGAATTGTTCAACTTGATGATTCAGCCAGTACCAGCAGCAACACAATAAACTCATGGCATCCAGATTGCAGGACTCTCCGGGGTACCAGGCTCGGAGACCGGATGAGATCAGCGTGAGAAGGCCACAGGTGTGAAAGTGCACTTTGAGGCTTCTTTTCAACTGAAAATGTACCATGCATGTAATTGATGCCACCCCAATATTTTGTATATTATATATATATATAGAACTATATATATATATATACAATATTTATAATTAGATGTATGTGCGTTATTGCATGCAGCCTCCCCAAATAGATGCTAAAAAAATACTATTTTCAGTGGTGGTTTGTGATTGATAAGCCCTTGATAGATCATCTTCTTTTTAGATCGGGGTTATCTTTGGGGCTTGGTTGAACCTCCATGAAGTTAGTTTATAACCCAAAGGAATCCCATCCTGATATAAAGCATCTGCACAAACCATTGTTTAGTACAGGAGTTGCCTGTATTTGAGACCATTTAAGGAATTTTAAGTATTGGGCAGAAGGGATTAAATGATTGGACTAAGCCTACCATTTCCCCATATGTCCTCCTTTGATAAATGGACTAACCAACTAACCCTAAATCCACTTTTTTTTTTGATTTCAATTCAGGAGCGCAGCGTTTCGGCCTTGGCCGGAAGCGCGGCGGGGCCAGCGGTGCTCCGACCGGCCACAGTCTTTCCTTCGGTGGGCTGGGGATGGGTTGGGGGGATATGGGAAGAGACATGTGGTACGGGTGCGGGTGCCCAAAAGAATGGGGATTTCTTGATATGAAATATGATGATATAAAATCTGATGATATGATATGAAATAAGAATGAGAACTTGAATGATATTATCAACGGGAATTTGATGATTAATTGGGAATGAGGATACTGATATCACGATATTAATCACTTGATGTATCGAATACTTGATGAATAGCAGTAGCTCCAAACATGTGAAGTACCGCTATATATCAGCACCCAAGCTACTGTACGTGCGATCGATGTTGTTTGTTTTTTCTTTTTTCGAGGAGGGTTTCCTAATGCAACTAGGTGTATTGGATCAGCAAGAATGGGTAGGTATTGCAGGTCACTTGCCAGTTGCTTCACAGATCTCCAAATGAAGGTTAGAGGGTAGATGAGGGTAGCTCCAAAAAATATGGTAAAATTTCCCGTGAAATCCCATGAGCAGAATGCAAAGGTTTGGATCGTTGAAACCGGAGCCCCCGAGTCCGCAGTGTTCGACATAGCTACTGAGATGACAGCATTTCCATCAGGATCCAATGGCTTTCACCGCCTATTCCTCCCAACATCTATCATTTCTGATACCACTTCCATCCAATCCATTCAAACCCAACATTGGCTCCTAGAAGACCAGGCCTTGGCCCCGGCACTGGGGTTTGGCCAAGACTTCCAGGTGAACCGAAGGCGGCCTGAACGGAGACCTCAGAGCGAGGCATCTCGGGATTGCTGTTTAAAATTCTATGGAACCGGCTTTATTATGCTTTATTTCTCCGATTTATCCAATCCTTTGGTGATTTATACGATCCCATATGTCCAACGGGGGTACCATACCAATCTTGGCGCAGATAGCAATGGAAATAGAGGGAAATCTGGCGAAATGGAGAAGAGTATAAATATGGCAGAACCCATGTTGCGAGGGCATGACCTTTGGGCATGCGATGGCACCCGCAGACTTGTGAAGGTGCACGAGGCTTTGTCACTGCCGAACAGGCCTGCAGTCGGAAAGTTGGTCCAGGACATTCACCAAAGTCACACGTACTTGAGACACTCTACGGGGATGGATCGAATTTTTATTTATGCATTTGAATGAACATCCACTTATTGGCGAGTTTGGGGTTTACTAGGGCACCAGAGCTTTGACCTAGACACAATATCTTGAGAAGTCCAAGTCACCAAGTTCCCCGAAGCTGGACGAATTATTGCTCGTTCTCATCATTCTCAAACTGCCTTCCTTTTACCATTTGGTAAACTAACATAACTATGGACAATCACCATTTTTAATGGGAAAATCCACTATATATGGCCATTTTCAATAGCTATGTTAGTTTACCAGAGGGTACCTAGCCTTGTGGTAGGTGGATGATCTATCCCAGTCAGCGTCATTTGGGCGCAGAGGACGGTCTGGTCGCGGCCTCAGGATCGCAAAAAGGATGAGTTGGGGAACTGAGTCAACCATCCATAGATGGATGGTGAGTTCCTCCAACATGGTTTCACACCTAAACACCATATATCACCATATCCTCGAGGTTTTTGCTGTTAGAGTTGAATTTCACCAGGAATGGATAAGGATGGTGTCCCATGCTCCAAGTTAGCCGAACGCACATTGGCTGCGGGATGCCTCCTCGCTTTCTCGACCGAGGCGTTGACATTTGACCGTGGCCGAGTCTGTGTGACAGAGCTCCATGCTGGGCACGTTGCATGGCTTGGTCGATTAAGTAGGAGGCAACCCCAAAATAGTGATGTCATTTCCTACGAAAACGGTACCTCCCCAATTGAAATACCTAGGGGGATCTAGGGGGTGATTACAGGATTGAAAGTTGTTTTCATGATTCATTGAGGATGGTTTGTTCATATATAATATATATATATATATATCTCTGTTTGATTCACTGGTCGATCCACGATTTGCTGCAGTTGATTGAGTTCTCCACTGGTTGATCCATTACTGTTTCGGGAACTGGAATCTAATTGGAAGGCGGTTCATTCTTTCGGAGCCAAGCCAAGGGTTGACCACAGGAAGAATACCACGAAACAGAGGTTTCCAGGTATTTTCGGGGAAGCTCTCGTGGGCTGGACCGTGCTACACCCGCAAAAGTTGAAAGATGCTGCCTCAATACAATGTTGAGATCTAGATACATCTAGCAGCTAGCACATATAGAGTTCGAGTATCGTATTGGACTTCAATTTATAGAATGGCTCTGGTGTGAATCTTAGCAGAAGAGTTGGTCCCTGACAGGGTGCCGCCATGGCGGCCACATCCAAAGCCATCCATGATCTTCCCCAAGATCACTTAGAGTGACCTGGCCTCCGAGAAGTTGATCTCAGCATTTTGCTGGGGGGATGTCCAAATCCGAAATTGGATGGGTTAACCAGTTTCCCCACGAATTTTTGGCCGGCTGATAGATGTTCATAGTTGATGGCAATATTTCTTTGCAAAAGTTGGGAAGACGTCACTTCGGGGATCAAGATTCTCCATGGGAACCTCCACGGGGATTCAACTCAGGTGGGCACGACGCCAAGGCGAAAAGCAGCAACAGTGACCGGTCCAAAGGACCCGTCGCCAGAAAAAGTTCGGCCGCGAAATGCCGCGAAGCAACTGAGAATAGCTGGGGATGGATATCCACTGACTTACCTTGATATTGGTAACATTCCATGTTTGTACATGGCTAGTAGCTTCGCAGACGTAGACTGTGTAGCGTTTGGCTCAGCCGTGAGAGGATTGGGAAATTATATAAATGATTTGAGGAGTCGGTCATTCAATTAGCACTTCCATTGTGTAGTGAGGCATTTGTCCCGTGAAACGATGACACACAAAAGAGCCGTTGAATGTCACAGGATGTCCCTAAAACGTGGGTTTGATCTCCACCATGGGCTGGCTTCACTCATTCTTCACCCGTTGACCACAGATTTGACATGATTTCACCATGCTGCAGCCTGAGTGAAACCAGGCTCCACATGAGTTTGTATTTTGTACGATTTGGTCTCACCTATTTCTCCTGAGAAACTGATAGACCTTGTCAAACGCAAACAAGCATTGGCGTGGGATCATGAATTCTCATACGCGTCCCATGGAAATCTCTGACGTTTGCCCAAAATAGAGGCAAGACAGATTCAGATCGTGTTGGCTGCACCTTGTCTGGCAGAGACGCAATTCGCTTTGTTCCCGGTTTTGGACGCAAGTGGAATAGGTTACAATTGCTTGATGGGAAGTAGGTCCAGCTTCAAGATGTGCAAATGCATTTGATTCATGAGGATGCTGCATGTCTCGGGTACCTGATGGTACCTGCTGTGAAAGCAGAATCCATCGACTAAGGTGGCCCTGATGTTGCACACCTTCTCTCAGGCTGCAGCTGAACATTCCAGGACCTATGGTGATCTTGGTGCGGTGAGTAGTGGACTGAGCATCAGGAACATCACTGGAGGCTATGGTGGCTATGACCCTTCTGGTCATTCACTTTCCCTATTGGAAGATGTGGATTCTGATGATGAACCTGTTAGATTGAGTTGTTGCCAACGTGTTGGCATATGCATTGGATATGTGATCCCTGACTGGGGTCATTTGAGTTTAGCCAATGTTGGACGATCCTGGGCTGCTGGCGCTATTGCGCTATGGCATTGTTATTTGTTTGCCGCCTGCGCCTCGTTGATTGTTGTGAACTTTGCTGCAGCCATGCTGCGATGCTACATCCAGTGGTTCTCTGAAACCAGAATTCATGTGGTCACTTTCTATACCTTGGAGTTCAAATATCATGTGACTCTGGGTTTCTTCGGCGCGTTCTTCAGGTGCTACATTTTGTTGAGTGTTACCAGCGACTTACTACGTTTCACCTATTTACTTTGCAAAGATACCTGGCGGCCTGATAGCTTCGAGGGCTACCGCCGTTTGTTGGTGGGTGATGCCTGGAAAGAGATTGAAGCAGGTGAGTTCTATTCAAACAATTGGTCGATTTGCCTTACCCGGCGGCAAAAGATTATAGATGCTGGTTCATGCTTTCAATATGTTTCAATATATCCTTTGGTAATCCAACATGGCAACTTCCATATAAAATAGATGGTTAATGGGAAAATCATTTATATGTGCAGGACTTCCCATTGCCATTTTGATTACCAGAGGGTATACGTTTCAATGATATGTCATTATTTGCCCCAATGGGATGATGATGCTCCTAGTATAGGTATTTTCCAAGGGATGGCTCAACAAACCAACCATCACTGGATTGGGTTAAGGGAAAATTTACAGGAAACCTCTATATTTGATAGGGAAAAGCATGGTTTCCTGTAGATTTTCCCTTAAACCAATCCAATGACAACCAGGATGTGTTCTTCCAAGTCTTTCTACACGTGTCCCTGGATGTGGTGCCTATGATCCTGGCCTTCCATGGGATGGTCGGGGATGACAACACTGCAGTCGAGGGAGCTCGCATTTGTCTTGCCATAGGACTGGGGCTGGAAAATCATTGGATTGGGTTAAGGGAAATTTTACAGGAAACCATCGATTTTCCTAGGAAATATAGGGGTTTCCTGTAACTTTTCCCTTAACCCAATCCAATGAGAAAATGATCCCATTTTAATCCATGTTGAGCTGAAAGAGATTTATAGATACTGTAGATCACCCTTTTTGATCTTAAAAAGGATCCTTTTCTGAAAAATCTAGATCCTGGATGATCCTGGCTTTGTTTTCAACATCGTAGGAGTTTTCCATATCTTCTCCTTCTATTTCCTGTGGCTCTTTGGTGAAGTGTACCTCAAGGCACATCACTTTCGGTTGGCTTGGCATGTAGCAAGGGGGCAAGCTGCTGCCCGAGAGCGCACACGCACTCAACAGAGGACTGCAATGTACCTGGCGGCTCCAAGTCATTTGTTTGTTGTACCCATACCCGTGGTGGAAACATAGACCAGCTTGAACATCTTGGAACATCTTGGAACATCTTGGAACATCATGGAATCATGATGGATTCATGTATAAGTTGCGTTTTCCAAAGGCATTTGTTCACACATCAATCCATAGTGAGGTATTGCTTTGGCAAAGGTGAAGGTCGTTCCATCTATGTCCTCTGTGGTTACTGGATGCATGGTTTGGGTCGTTGCCTTCCCATTGCTTTGGCGTTGACAGCGCTGGTGCTGGGGCTGGTGGTGGATCGGAATGGCTGGGCCATCGTGGCAGGTCTGGTGTGTTCCGGCATCATGTCGATCATGGCCTGCCTCAAGGAGGAAGAGACGGATCAAAATGGATGCACACCACGACCACCAAGATGGGTCTCCGGATTTTGCTTTCCAGATTTTCTGTTAGTTTCTTTGTTTTTCACAGGGTTGGAGATAGATGGGTGCTAGCATGTACTAGCTGTTCTGGGTGTATCTAAATATATCTAAATAATTCTAGATATGTAACATGTATTTCACATGCATGTGGGATTCCAGAATGGGATGATCCAAAATTGCTGATAGCTGATCATAGCTGATCACTTTTTTGAGCCCTTTGGTGCTTCAGGTGAAACGTTTCTTTCCACATCCCGAAGCGCTACAAGACTGGAGCGAACAATGGTGTTCCTTAAGCGTCCATGCACAGAAACGGCAAAGATATCCCTTCCTGATGATCTTGGGTTTATCAGCTTTGGTCTTCAGTTCCTTTCGATTTCCAGCAGTGATGATGGGTTGTTTGGTGTTGTCCTGTGGGACCTTCGTACGCATCCTCTGCGTCTTTGGCGAAGGCACCCTGGGATGGCTCTGGGGCTTTGGTGAATCGCTGGCGGAGAATTTGCTGCTGAACTTCGTGGTGATCTCCACAGCTGGCAATGCGTGTAACGATGCAGCAGCGACTTGGTGAGGACTGAAGGACTGGGCAAAACCCCTGGGTATTGGTGGTTGATGATTAGTTCGTGGCTTATACCCGCTGGTAAACTAACATAACTATGGACAATCACCATTTTTAATGGGAAAATCCACTATAAATGGCCATTTTCAATAGCTATAATGTTAGTTTACCAGAGGGTACTACCCAAGATAATCCAAGATATGGGGGATGGTCACATTTTATCACCATCCATGAGCTTGGAATCCTTTTCTTAACCGACCAGATCGAATGAGGGTTTGGAACACTGCCTAGGTGGAGATGTAAATGTCAGGCAGTAGTCATAGAACGTCATAGGTGGCAATAGATGGCAAAAGCAAAATGGATAGACATCAATAGAAATGAGTGAATATGACTTAATGATATGTACTGGGATGTGAATGGGGTATATGTTATTTCAGAACCAACTTAAGATGATGGTTAATGTCTTTGATGTCTCAGTTTCTGATCAAATCGCATGACTGGATTTCAGGTAGTGATGCTTTTGTCTGCGATGCGACAGTTTGGCTTCCAGCGAAGGATCGTTGCTGGTGAGAGATTACGAATGGCGAGTGTCAACATCATGGGAATCGTCCATCTTCTCTTCTTGATCCTGGTGTGTTTTGCATTGGAAACCTATGGTGTCGATTCAAATTGGAGTGCTTTTGGACCCCAACTGAACCAGACCAAGTTCTATTCCTTCCAACCTGACCCAGCCAATCCCGTGGATCCTTTGCACGCGCCGGAGGTGCCCAAGGTGCCACTCAGAAATATTCTGCCCATGTGCAATTTTCGTTTCCGCCAGGGCTACGACCAAGACTTCCGCCGTGCAATTTCCCTGGCGGATTTCGGTCTCATGGCATCGCTGACCTATGAACCGCGCTTTCGGGTGGCAGAGGCTTGTGAATATTATTTCTCCTCCCAATGGCATGTGGAAAAACCGCAGAATCAGACCACTGGGGTCAAGTTCCTGACGTTTACGCACCTCGGATGTCCATTTCAGCAAAGCTGCAGCGTAGCATCAATTCTTGACGCGTGATGACACGTGACCGGCGTGTTGGTAGATCCTGCTGCTTTCTGATGGGAATTCGAAAATCCAGCACACGGACATAGCAAAGAATCATCTTTCTGATTTTGGGCTCGAATCTTTCAGATTCACCAGAAAGGTACCAGACTGAGAGTTTTCTTTTGAAGGATCATTGGAACCCATCCTGTTTCAGCCGAGGTCTGAAGATAATCAGACCACTGTCATTGCTGTCCGTGGCACATTGGATTTTCTGGATGTGTTGCAAGATGTGTCGCTGTGGATCGTCCCTGCCTTGTTGCAATTCTTCGGCTTGGTCGGCCTAGACACGGCCTATGGAGCCTGGGGTATGGCCACGGCAGAGCTGTCACATCTGCTCCCCATGGCATACATCGATCGGAAGAAGACGGTCGAATCCGTGCTGTCCGCGGCGGAGTTGATGATCAATCAACATCCAGAACGCGAGTATTACATCACGGGCCATTCGCTGGGTGGTGGTGTTGCCAAGTTGGTGAAACTGGCTATCAAGATACCTAAGAGTGCCAGGCAAGGCGTTGGTAATATGTTCCTCTTGTGGGGAGAGAACTCTTATAACCTCACTGTTAGATGGGTTGTCAGAAAATGACCACTTATTCGTTCATTATCCAAGCTTTCACCTGAAATCAATGTTTGATATGTTTGTTGGACATGGCTCCCTCCAAAATGAATCAGCATGCGCCTGCAACATGGATCCCCCTGCAGGTTGCAGGTGGTCACCTTTGCAGCCCCCGGTGTGCATCATGCAGCTCACGTGCTGATGCACCAGATGGAACGGGAGAAGATCCGCGATTTACATGCCAAGATGAAGGACGAAAGTGTCAGCGTGGTGGCCGTGCGGCCCAGTAATGATATCGTCTCTCTGATTGATCAGAGTAGAGGACAGACCCTGGTGGCATCCTGTTCCGGGAGACTCTACGAATGCCACAGCATTTACCGAACTTTGTGGGATATTTTCAGCGTTTGTGGCTCCATGCGCGGCTCGGTGTTGAAAGTTCCCTGTGGCTGGTCCCCAAAAGCTCCCTGTTGAAATGGCTGGATTCGAGAAGGGAAGCCCTGAGTCAGCAGGCGGATCCACAGTTACAATCGGTTGCAATCGGTTACAAGGTCCTTAGGTCCTCAGTGAACCTCAGTGAACCTCAGATTTGACGAGTTTCCCTTTTGTGTGGGCTTTCGCTAAAGCTTGCTGGTGTCATGGAAGAAATTGCTGTACAGTGGAGACTTGATCCATTCTCTTCAACTGGGAAATGGTTGGGCGCGGAGTTGCTGTCCGTTTGCATCACACCAGCATTGATTTGCAAGTGTGGCTGGTGTCGTTAAAAGCCCGTGGTGCAGCTCACTGCGTGCCAAGATGTCGAGCAAACAGATTCTTGTTCGTACTCCAGCAAAGTTTAGCCCTCAGTTTGGTGACAAATCGCAGTGAGGAGACGTTTCGCCTAGCCTTTGACCGAGCAAGAACACAGAGGAAAAAGGACGAAAGTGAACCATGGAGCAAAGCCACAAGATGCATTCTTTGGCACGATGACGGGATTCTCCTGTTGCATTGCAAAGTCGGATGCTTGCTCCGGGCAAACTATGCCTTGACTTGCATGAATGCGTTGAAACGAAGGAAAAACTGCAGGTGTTTTCATTGTCAATTTAAATATCAAGTGCTTTGCTCACTTTTGAAATTGCTCTTTGAGTGGCGCCTGCAGAGTGAGAGAAGAGAGAGAGAAGGAATCTGGAAATCAACGCATGCTATAGAATGCTGACCAGCCAAGTTTTGAAGAGAGCAAACCTCGGCACTCCTTCTTACTTGCCATTCACGCAGGCGTTCCCTCCGTTGGATAAAGTTGCCTTCTGGCAAACTCATTTGGGTCTTTGGCAAAGTGAACAAGTGAACCGTTGTGGAAACTGAATGAAAGGCCTGCAGAAAGTTATCTCAGCTGTGTTCTGGGAGGTGATTGTCTTGCCGCTCCTAGCCTGTCCAGTGCTTGTAGCCTTGGCTGTGGCAATGAACAGCTTCTCAAGATGACCCACCCTAGTTCCAGACATTGGTTCAGGCCATGGCTTCTGATGTATCACAGTATCACAGATTATGATACCGTTTCAACATGTTTCAACTTTCAACTCCAAAAGAGTCCTCGCGTAGAAACCTAGAAACCCTTTCGCAAGTGCATGTAGCTTGGTTCACCCATGTGAGACGAATGGTGATGACGTCGCTTCCAAATACATCAGAAAAACATAGAAAAACCATGAAAAACCATAGTGTTTAGAATTTTGACACCTTCCAGATGAAGCATGAAAGCTAGGATGAGTCCTTTCAGGATCGAGGCACATGCATAGTTGGCATTGCGAGCCATGGATCAAAGCTCTTGGGACTCTTGGATTCTTTCTGCTCTCCTCCATTCTTGGGTCCATTCTGGTGGCATTCCAGACTGAAATCCGGAGAATACCCACTGCCCTGTACAAAATGCAACAGCCACAACAGCAGCTGAAGCACATCGAGATACCTGACGAGATATCCAATTCCAACAACCTATCCGATAACCCATCCAACCTCTCCAAATCCAACTTACATGATGATGTGAAGTTGACATCTTTTTCGCCAGAGTCACTTGAGATTTTCCCAGAGGGATCGACAAGATCGACATCCACCAAGTCACTGAGTCCGACTCCAACGACAACTACCTACCCTCCATTTCCGCCGATTCCAGGATCAGCATTGCCTTGGACTCCTGTCTCATTGGATGCCAAAGGTATCGAACGAATGGAACTGGGCCTGAATTTCTCCTTGGCTTGCAATGCGAGTTGCCGAGCTCGCTTTCAGTGTCAAGAAGATGAAATTTCTCGCTGTTTCGGTGATCCTGCCGACTGCCAGTGCTCCAAGGCCTTTCTGCTTCCTGCCGAATCCAAAACTTTGCCTCCAAAAGGTCCTCGTTTCGCCATCGTTCTAGCAGGAATGACTAGGTCCTTCTTGAGCAAACTGATGAATGAGTTTTGGCGACTCTTTCTGGCTCGCTTCAATGGAGACTTGGTGCTTTTTGCCGTTTTGACCACTGTCTCGAAACAAAAGCTCAAAGGGACTGGCTTGGCAGCGAGGAAAGACCAGGCGCAGAAATTCCAACACGCTGATGGTTTTAGCATGGTTTGTCCTGACCCCATTCAAGTTTGTATCCAAACCCACCTTGAAAATGTCTGCAGACTAGCCTTGAACATCCTTGGGCCATGCATGTATTCCTGAAAGACCTGTTTGGGTGGCATCTTGAATTTCGGGCGCGCTGGAAGGGCATTGTTTGGGTCGGCAGAATTTGGAATGCAGAAGCGTTGTTATGTTTCACTTTGAGCCTGCTTTTTCCCGCAGTTACTTCCCTCATACCTATTCCCTAATATACCTTTGTTTGTGTCTTTCCATCTCTGGAACGCAGCACAAATTCTTTGAAAGTTTGTGCAAATGTGAGTGTTGTCCACGTACTGCTCCCGAATCCAAACCTCTGTGCCCATTTTGTTTGATGCAACATCAACGCTATGACTTTTAACATTTTCCAACTGTGATTTGACATGATTTGACTGTTTCTCCGATTTTGAGCCATTTGTTGTTTCTGGTAGGCAACCTTTCTTTGATCATTTTGATATCGGAGATCATGATGCCAGGTTTGGTCCAAGTTCACGATGAAAGAATTGCGAAAAGCCTTGGAGAATCTCAACGTGAAATGGGACGCAGCTTTTGTGGAGGATGTTTGCGGTTGGCAAGTGGCACGTCAGCACGTTCAAGACCCTACACTTCGAGCAATGCTGGACGTCAAGGAAAAATTTCCCGGGGAAGGTGGGCAGAACAACCTATTTCGCACGCGTGTCATAGCTTTTGATCGTATTTTGCGGTATGAAGTGCAGACTGGACAGCGGTTTCGCCACCTGCTCGTACTGCGGCCGGACTTTGCGCCGTATTTGGGACACGACGATCCTGCTTTCGTAGTTTCATCAGTGAAAGGCAGCGTGTACGCCTACAATGATTTGATCAACATTTTTGAGCGGAAGTTCGCTACATATGTCTTCACTGAACCTGCCACAATCCGTTCATCATTCACAACATTGGACAAGGATGCCTGGCAATCTTTGCTCTGGAAACTTTGGAATCGTTCCAACACCCATCACACCGTGCTCTTACCCCATGCTCACATAGCCTTGCACGGTGTCCCGATTTGTGGTGCTTCTTTGCAAGCTATTCCTGATATTCCTTGCACCCAGTGGCACTTCGAAGTCAACGCAACTTTGGGTTTTATCCGGGACCGTTGGAGAGTGAAGGGGCCGCAACATGTGTGCGTGGATCGCTCACGGGGCGCTCCTTTGAAGTTCATGAAGGACTACTTTCGTCGGCTTGGGATGAACGAAAGTCTCTTTGAGGACCTCAGTCTGTGCCGGGAAAGTAAATGAACCAAATGAAAACAAATGATTTGTTCTTAAGGGTCGGTAGATGTCGATAGTTTGGAAACATGCGAAGCAGAGCGAGATGCAATGTGGTGCCATTGGATGCCATTGGTGTATGCTTTTATGTTTTCCGGTGCAGGAATCCAGGATCGCAAAAGGCATTGCCATACAGGTCGATGGGAAGAAGCCGTGTTTTGCCGATATCAAATTGGAAAGGGACTGCGCCAAATCCTTCCATAGATTTCTTTGGATATGGATGCTTTGAACATCATTGTCCTTTTCTTTCAATATGAAATCTATTTATATATATCCCACGAGCGTATACTCAATCAAATGAAATTTATGAACCAACTGCCTTTTCCTAGAAATTCTTGTGCGACCTAAATTTGAGAAGGCACTCATATGGCCAAAACTCTGGTGGATCACTTTGACACGAATTATTGATTTATATCTGGAATATATTCTAATTTGTTTTCTCAATCGACAGGATTTGTCCTCAAAACGATATCTGATATTTTAGAAAATTATATGATATTAATATAATATATATATATAATTAAATCTTTATAATTATATATATTATATAAAATTAATTTGAATTATTCTATAGATAATAATTTTAGAAAAAAAATATATATATATATGGCTGCGAGTTAAAATGTAAAACCCCGATTTATACCTTGAACCCATAGGCCGATCCATACCCCCGATCCATACCAAAACGCAGGTGATCTAGACCGATCCATAGCCGAATTTTGACGCAAACCGATATATCTATAATTTCTAAATATACTATAATTAATATATTTTATGAATATATAAGATAATTTCTTACTTCTAAATATTAGAATTATTTTTATAAAATATATATAAATATTGATCTAGTATTATTTATATATATATATTAGATGAGGTTATATAAAAAGAGGGTGGTATTGGCATTTAATATTGGTATGTTCTTTAATTCGATTTCTATGTAAAACGGTAAGGAAGAAAAAAAACGATAAGGTTTATATATATGCCTAACATATGGTATGATTTACTTGTTTCGTGGCTTGATTAAACGATGATCCGGGATGAAAATTGACTGGGACAATCTGGGATAATGAATTCCAGAGCTGGTTGGAAGAGGCCAGGGTTTGAAAAGGTCCTTGGAAGGGGTTAGGGCTTGAAAAAGTGATTTTCGCTGGCCGAAAATCATTTTTCCCCGTTTTGCTTTGGAGCTGGTGCTTGGAAGGGGCAGGGGCTTGAAAAAATGATTTTCGTTGGCCGAAAATCATTTTTCTCCGTCTTCCTCTGGAGCTGCCGCTTGGAAGGTGCAGGGGCTTGAAAAAGTGATTTTCGCTGGCCGACAATTATTTTTCCCCGTTTTCCTCTGGAGCTGGTGCCTGGAAGCGGCAGGGGCTCGAAAAAGTGAGTGCTTGGAAGGGGTAGGGGCTCAAAAAAATAATTTTCGCTGGCCGAAAATCATTTTTCTCCGTCTTCCTCTGGAGCTGGTGCTTGGAAGGGTCAGGGGCTCGAAAAAATGATTTTCGGCTAGCGAAAATCATTTTTCCCCGTCTTCCTTTAGAGCTGGTGCTTGGAAGGGGCAGGGGCAGGGGTCAAAAATTCCTTTGATTTAGGAGCTTAGGGCTTCATCTATTAGGCAAAGAGTCTCTGGCCTAAGGGAATAAATTTGGGTAATTTTGTTTTTGGGACCTGGGTGCTGAGCGGAAAAAAGGACAAAAGCAAGAACCCCAGACAAGAATACGGGAAGTAATTGCATGTTGTGAAGCTTCTTCCCCATTGCTTAAAGATGTTAAGAACATAGACCCCCCTCTTCAGGGGGTACCTTGCCAAGCGGGCTTTAGGGCTAGACGATTGATACGTGATTAACAGCAGCCTATAGAAGCAGCGACCTTGCTAATAGGCTTCCAAAGCTTAAAGAAAGTTAGGCGAAATTTTGGTAACACGTGAGGTTAGTTTTTTAGAGCTTAGTATTGGCCATAGTTTTGACAAGCTGGAAGAAGTGTTGTTGCCAAGTGGTTTTTGTATTTTTGTTTGCGGGTTAGTAATTTTTGATTTGGAGTTATGAAGTTCTGTTGTAGGGTTATACTTGGGAATTTTAATGTATATCTTATTTTTAAATCAAATTAATGATAGGAAAGATATGGAACCATTATGCTCATATTCAATGCATCTCTCTGGTCGCGAACTCTTTGAATGTTAATTCGTATTAGCCTAAATTTAGTGAAATAATTATTTTTCACTAAACGAAAGCGGTGTCGCCATGAATTCTTATAACGGACCCTATTCGTAGGGAAGTAGGACCCTACACCTCATGACCGTACCGGGTAGGTTGCCTTAAACGCACAACTTTCAAATTGAAGAGCTAAAAATTGAAAGCGAACATTGACTTCTTATTGACATTTCTTGAATAAATTACTTGGAAGGCTCTAATAGCTATTACTTGCTGCCTTCAAAGGCCCTGTTGACTTGGCTGCCGTGGATCGTCCCTATTCTAACTTGAAAATATTCGTCTGAACGCCAACCCTTGGTCAACCGGGGCTCTAGCTTCCTGGCTAAGGCGTCGGTATTTAAAGTTGTCAGCTCTGCAGGAAACAAAAGGTTACAGGTTCAAACCCTGCTCCGCCCCCATATATCCAAGTCTTACCTTTCTCCATTCTCCAAAGAGGCCGTAGCTAAAATAAATTTCTACGCGCGGACCGATTCTCATAAAATGATTTTCGGGCATCCAAAAATTATTTTCGCTTGTTTCGCAGCTCGGATTCATTATCAAGGTGGCGGCCTTCGAAAAATGATTTCCAGCTCCCGAAAATCGTTGTCCATTGCCTTGCTTGCAGCCTCCTCTCGTGCCTTGGTACCAGGGAAATAATTATTTTGGTCTAGCATCTAATATGAGTAAAGCGCTATTTGACGTATCAAGGCCACGTGTCTGCCTTTAAACTCGCCTTCGGCTCCCGCAAGCGGTTTGCCACTGGCCAAGTAGCTACGATATACGACATAAAAAAGGGAAAGAAATTAAAACCAAATCCCAATGACAGGGTGGATTTGTGCAACTAAGAATTCGCTTTTATTTCCGGAGAGGGAGCCTAAGAAAAGGACCGCATTCAAGGATGGCAGCAGGTGCGAATATCTATTCCTGACACAAGAATTACGGAACGTTACGGTGCATCCGCATCTCTGCTAATTCAAACACTTGGGGAATTTCCTAACCATTTCCTAACAAAACGATAAGGAAGAAAAAAACGATAAGATTTGAATGTGTGATTGCATTAAAGCCCCGTTTTCATACAAGCTCAGATATATATATATATATTGGATTTTGATAAACTATTTTAATAAAATTAATTAGAAATAATTTATAAATATAAAATAAATATTGAATTGGATTTATATATTATATTAAAATAATTATAAATATATATTAATAAATAACGTATTTGTTTGATTTATTTTGATAATTTATAAAAAAATATACTAAATTTGATATTAGCAATATATAAATTTATATATTGAAATAATATATCATTGATTTAGAATAAATATCTTTTGATTTAGGAAATTTAATAATGAATAATTTAATAATAAATAAGGAAATTTCATACATTTTAATATTATATATAATATTTATTTGAAATAAATATATAAATACTATTTTTACCAGTAGTACCGCACAAGGCGGTGGCGGAATTTTTAGAATAGGAAATCTATAGGAGAGATTCGTTGAATTATGGATGGAAGAGCAGATCTACTGATGCATTAAAAGGTACTTGGAGCATCCGCCTATCTATCTCTCCATTTACTGACTAACTGACTAATTGACTAACTAACTAACTGACTCACTGACTCACTGACTCACTGACTAATTGACTAACTGACTAACTAACCAGTTTATTACCCTCTATATTTAATCTGGAAAATAACGAAACTATTCTAAAGAAGGTCGAAATTCCTTTAAAAATCGTATTTCTAAAGAACAAAATCTCTATGTTTTTAAAAAGAAAATTGCCTATAAATAAATTATTCATATATATTTTTTAATTAAAATTTTCGATTATTAAAAATCAAATATTTACCATAAAATGAATATTTATTTAAGCTAATATATATTCCTATAATTAAAAAAATCTCAAATTAGGCCGATTATACAAAAAAATACAATTCCTTTTTCTTCTGTAATTAAAATTCCTTGAAATAATTGGTTAATTCAATATAATATTCTAATAATTTATTTATAAATTTTGCCTTAGGATCCACGCAGCCTAATCAGCCACGCCGGACACACCGGCAACCCATCCCTAGTCCTACCCAAGATATATCTGCCCATCAGATAATGCCCAACGCGTTAAATTAACGTTTAAAATATTTGCAAAAATTAAATTCGATCATCCGAATCTGGAAGAGGAGGCTTCAGAAGCCGAAAATCAAAATAGGAAAAATTACGTGATTTTTTTTCGAAATATGCCGGGGATCTTTAGACCCCAAATGAGAAATAAGATTCCCCCAATACATCGGAGCCTTCAAAGAGAACAAAATTCTTCTATCTCAGTACTGTCGTTACGTCCCCGAATTCAACCCATCAAGCTGACAAGATTATTCATGAGCCAAATACCCCGTCGGTTGCGGAACTCAGCAGGCCTGACCAAAAAATCATAAACCCCCCGTAAATATCTCGAGATAAGCGATTTTATAGTCACCAACCCAATAAATATAAATTCCATCAGACAAAATTGTTATAAAGACTTCTCGCCAGCAACGAAAGCTGGGCCTCCATACCAAGAGAAAGCCCCTTATACCCTGCTTCCGACGCCGCCAAGACACGGCCCCGGGTCAGAATTAACGCCGAGGGCTGGTTTAAAGAATTACAAACATGATATCAAAGTATTTCGAGCTGCGTCCATACTGGTGATTTTTGAAAGGCTGCAAGCCACCACAGAAGAAATTAAGGGTACCGTAGAGCTTGGAACCCTGTATCAGAATTATCCTTTCCTCCTCTTCTTCTTGGTATTCTATCTCATATTTTCTTTAATATATATTCTGTTATTCTATCTGACATATATTCTAATATTCTTTCTGGCATTCTATCTAGCACTCTTTCTACCATTCTATCTGATATTCTATCTGGTATTTTATCTGGCATTCTATCTGGCATTCTTTCTAATATTCTAGCTGGCATTCTTTCTGACATTCTATATGATATTTTTCTGGCATTCTATCTGATATTTTATCTGGCATTTTATCTGGTATTTTTTTCTGACATTTTATCTGACATTCTTTTTGGTATTCTATCTGGCATTTTTTCTGGGATTCTATTTGATATATCCCCCTGCTAATTGGGGGGTTAATACTTTGGAGGTAGGATTTTACAATTTTAAATTGACAATATACAGGTTCAGGAAAATAGGAACCCATATAAAATTATCTGACCTAATAATTTAATCATTACAAAATCACGACCCCAGCCTTCACAAACAATGCGACATATTATAAAATCAGGGTCGTCAGGATACTCTCGGGCAGCTTTTTTTTAACCATATTCAGGTCTATAAAATCAAAAAAATATATATATAATTCCCAATACTTCAGTTAGACCTAAATACCTTGATATCATGTTCCCCAAAATACCTCATTATATGTAAATAAAATTTGGACCAAATTTCACGAAATCACCTGGTTTTATCTAGATAAAATTTTAGTTAAATTTTATAAAATTACCTGATTTTATATAGATAAATTTTGGATCAAATTTCACGAAACCACCTAATTTTATATAAATAAATTTTAAACCAAATTTCACGTAACCACCTCATTTTTCTAAATACCCTACAATATACTAGGTACCAAGGCCTCCCATTTTTTATAGGGGTCAATCCAAAAGGGGCTATAATTTTATAAACCCAAAAATTACCTTCGAACCAGGGGCAAGGGGTAATTAGTTACCTCGGTGCTCGGCATATTCCAAGATATCTGCCAAAATAGAGATAGTTATGGAAATAGCTATAAAATTAGCTATAGGAATAATTATGCAAATATATATATAAAAATAGCTATGGAAATAGTTATAAAAATAGCTAAAAAAAATAGCTATAGAATTAGCTATAGGAATACCTATGCAGATTTATATAAAAATAGCTATAAAAATAGCTATATAGATATATATAGAAATAGCTATGGAGATAGCTAAGGAAAAAGCTATGGAATTAATTATAGAAATAGCTATGGAATTAACTATGGAAATAATTTTGGAGATATATATAGAAATGCTATAAAAATAGCTATAGGAATAGCTATGCAGATATATATGGAAATAGCTATGGAGATAGCTAAGGAAAAAGCTATGGAATTAGCTATGGAGATAGCTGTGGAAATAGCTTTGGAGATACATATGGAAATGCTATAAAAGTAGCTATGGAATAGCTATGGAATGAGCTATGGAAATAGCTATAGAGATATATATGGAAAAAGCTATGGAGATAGCTATGGAGATAGCTATGGAAATACTATGGAAATACATTTGGAAATAGCTCTGGAGATACCTGGGGAGATATCTATGGAAAGATTGCATTATATGATTCATATGTATTATTATGTGATCGTGTCTAAAAATTTGACCGCTTGAATACCTGCATTGGCCGGGCAAATCAATTTCTGTAAAAAAACAGACGAAACATTGGCCCTTTGTAGAATCAGAGGCCCCAGGTAACATAGGGTATTTTTGAGAAAATCTATGTGCCCTTTGTAGAAACAGAGGCCCCAGGTGACATAGGGCGTTTATAGAAAAACATGTACCCTCTGTAGAATCAGAGCCCTCAGGTATTATAGGGTTTGTCTAAACACCCCTGTGCCCTCTACAAAATCAGGACACCAACTACCTGAATAGAATCAGGACACACAGGTTAGACAGCTTTAGTGTGCTCAAATAGCATATTTAGGCAATATAAAAAATTGCCTTATATGGGTACACAAGTTCCATGATTCTACAAGGGGTATTAGAACGGGGATTCTGGTATTCTATCTGGCATTCTGTCTGACATTCTATTTGGCATTCTATTTGAAATCTGGAGTTGGCAGCTGAAGTCCAGCAGTGCCCAAGGGATCTGGCGGTCGCGATTAAAGTCCGGCAGTGCCCACAGGGATCTGGCAGTCGCGACTGAAGCCCGGCAATGCCCACTGGAATCTGGTAATTGCGACTGAAGTCCGGCAGTACCCACTGCGATCTGGAGCTGGCAGATGAAGTCCGGCGATGCTCACTGCGATCTAGCTAGTGGATGAAGCCCGGCAGTGCCCGGTGGGATCTGGAGCTGGCAGATGAGGTCCGGCAGTGCCGACTAAACTCTGGAGCTAGCAAGGAGCGGGAGGAGGAGGCGTGGTCTCTCTATTAGAAACAGGTGGGAGTACCACAAGATTACCCCATAAATTTAAACGAAAAACAAACCTTAGAATTTCCCCCTTCTAACGGCGGGTTAACCTACCCCAAATTCTGGAGGAAACTAGTACCGAGATATAGGAACTGTTAATAAGTAATCAATAATATATTAGAATTCAAAATTAATTGGATGTTGATAGATAAATTAAATATGTGTTATAGAATGCGCGGAAATCAAATATACTTATTCATAAATGTGTCCTTATTTCGTTGGGGCTAATATACCGGAATCAGCTTGCAAAATCCAGAATTATTTGTTCATTTCCTCTCCCCCTTCAGTTCACCCTTTTCTCCTTTACAGAGGCAAGATATCCATAGATATCCCAGACTGTACTGCTGTACGCGGGGACTGTGGTGTAGGTCAGCTCATCCATGAACCGTGAGTCTCGTGACTTCTGGTCTGGCGCGCTGTTTTCTTTGTGTCTGAGTCAAGCTCGCTTTTTGAAAGGGTGTTGCGGCCGAAGTCTTGCACTGTTGAGATTCAAGCAATTCAGCCCCACCCTTGTCTCGAAACCAGAGGAGCATCGCTGCTGGCTTTGAATCTATCCGTCTCCAAAGTGCAGAATCTTCTGGCACACTGGGAATTATCATATGTAACATTAAAAGAACATGTTACCGGAGCTGCCTTTTCGCCACAACTGGATTGACATAAAATCAAACATGTCGTGCTCGGCAACAGGATTCGCAATGTTGCAACTGCAAAACACAATCTACACTGGTTGTGGATTTGGCCGTGTGCAACAGCTAGGCAAGCCAAATTCACGCAACAGGCGGCTTGCCATACTTCAGATTTCCGCTGCCCAGTTGAGATTTTGGACTCTTCATGGACATTGCATGTGACAACTTTTGCCAGTCAAAATGAAAAGGCAGCTGTTGAGAGCCATGTAGTTTCTGGACACTCTGGGCAGCTTCCATGTCATCCCCGAAGAATGTGTTGAGATGAAGCAGGAAGCTCAACATTCCTTGAGGCCTTTTCAAACTAGTTTGGTCTGCGAGAAAAAAGTCTTGGCTGTCCTTCAGGACACGGTTTGAACGATGGACCAAACTGGCACATGCATCTTGGATCCGCTCAAGCTGGCTGATCGACCTGTTGTTGCGAAGGTTCTGCACGCTTCAAAGTAACCCTTGAGAAGGCCAAGTTGTTTGAAAGTGGGAAGGCCTTGCGGCTGCCAAGTCCAGAATAGGTTGCCTATGCGTCTCCAACATGCGGCCTTATTGCAGTTCGGCACATATATATACTGGATGAGGAAGGTTATCGAAGTGGTCCATTGGAAGAAGGTCCTCTTGCGAATTGAGCAAATTGAATCAAATCATTGTCTTCTGAACGCATCAAAGTTGCGCTCATGGAAGCAAACAGGCTGGAACATTGGAAGGCTTCCTGGGCGCCACGTGGCCTATACCGTGTTACCGTGCAGGGCAAAAGCATGGGAATGTCGCGATTAAATGTTTTAAGCGACTCCCGCGCCACAGTTGGAACGTAACATCTTCTCAAATCCACAGCAGGATTTCTCACGCTTCTCACTGTCAGTCTGTCAGTTGATTTGTGCTTTTCTTCCCGGCAGTAAAGTTGGGTTGAGCTACAGGCCAATGCCTTTGCCACCAGCAGGTGCACAAGAATGGTAGAAATCCAGGTGTCAACGCATCAGTAATACCATTGTGATTGGCACGGCTGGTTAATGTACAACGCATGCCTCACAATGAACTACACTGCCCTTGGAAGAGACTGGTCATCACTGCAGGAAGCAATCTGCTTGCCATCGGTCCTTTGAGCTTTGGACCAAACAAAGGCCAACTGCACAATTTAGAACATGACATGACATGTGTTCCTTTCAAATCTTCACGGACTTTGTCGTCACTGCAGGAGGCAATCTGCTTTTTAAGTGTTTTCACGCGCTTGGATCAAACACACTCAAAACCGGTATCACAAGTGACCGCATGACTGCATCCTGAAGCAAAGCTCTGCCGCTCGAGTTCAGTTGAGACTGCCTTTCAACTGCGTTGGTGGCATTTTGACCCATGTTCATTGGTTGATGAAGAGAGGAACTCCCATATCATAGGCAATGGGAACAGTAAATGATACAAGAGCGACGGCACGATTCGTTTTTGAGCAGATCATTGGCTTCAGACTGGCTTCAGTGCTATTGGGGGTTTCTAAAAGAATCCCCTGTTGCAAGTCCGGATCCAAATCTCACTGGAACGACCGGCATGATTCAACTACTTGAGCAAAGCGTGGAGGACAGGTGGATTGGGTGGCAGGATGAATCAATGGAACAAATGGAACAGATATAGTGTTGTTGTCACTACTTTACCGCCCCAGGGCTAGCGCACATAAACTCAGGTAGCTGACACTACCTTTTGTGACTTGTTACTGCTTTTGCATAAAGCACAGCGTGGTGCGATGTGATACGCCCAAGTGTGAAGGACAAATCTGTAAACACGGGCTGACTTATTTGACTTGTGCAGCGGCTGTGAAATTCAAAGGGCAACTCTTTTTTTCAACCTTGTTTTATTTTTTTTCAACCTTGCCTCTTTTTTTCAACCTTGGATTACTCTTTTTCAACCTTGGCCTACTTTTTTCAACCTTGGCCTACTTTTTTTCAACCTTGGCGGCCTACTTTTTTGGACCTTGGTACTACTACTACTACTACTGCTACTACTACCTGCTACTACTACTCCTGCTACTACTACTCCTGCTACTACTACTCCTGTCACTACTACTACTGCTACTACTACCTGCTACTACTACTCCTGCTACTACTACTCCTGCTACTACTACTCCTGTCACTACTACTACTGCTACTACTACTACTGCTGCTACTACTACTGCTACTACTACTACTACTACTGCTACTTCTACTACTGCTACTACTACCTGCTACTACTACTCCTGCTACTACTACTCCTGCAACTACTACTCCTGTCACTACTACTNCTACCTGCTACTACTACTCCTGCTACTACTACTCCTGCAACTACTACTCCTGTCACTACTACTACTGCTACTACTACTACTGCTGCTACTACTACTACTACTGCTCCTACTACTACTACTACTGCTACTTCTACTACTGCTACTACTACTACTGCTACTACTACTACTACCACTACTAGTACCACTACTAGTGCTACTACTAGTACTACTACTAGTACTAGTACTACTACTACTACTACTGCTACTCCTACTACTACTACTACTACTACTAGATAGATAGGTGGGAGATAGATAGATAGATAGATAGAAACGTAAAAAAGAAAGGAGAGAGAGCGAGAAATAGATAAAGGGATAGAAAGATACAGAGATAGATATAGATAGATAGATAAATAGATAGATAATTAGATAAACAGGTAGATAGCTAGATAGATAGGTAGATAGGTAGATAGATATAGATAGAAAGATTTAGATANTAAACAGGTAGATAGCTAGATAGATAGGTAGATAGGTAGATAGATATAGATAGAAAGATTTAGATAGATAAAGAAGGACAAATAATTATAGATATAGACGGATAGATAGATAGATAGATAGATAGATAAATAAATAGATAGATAGATAGATAGATAGGTAGATTAGTAGAACAATAGATAGATAGATAGAAAGAACGGTAGATAGATAGATAGAAAGAAAGATAGATAGACAGATATAAATAGATCAAGATACAAAAAGACAGATAAAGATAGATGTAGATACATATAGATAGATGTAGATAGAAACAGCTAGAGATAGATAGATATAGATAGATATAGAAACAGATATAGGTATAGAAAGATATAGGTGTAGATAAATAGAGATAGATATAGAGATAGAGATANGATGGAGATACATAGAATTCAATAGATAGATAGAAGGTAACCCAATATACAGATAGATAGACAGATAGATATATAGATAGACAGAGCGAGATTGAGTGAGAGTTGGAGAGACAGAAAAATCGATGGATAGATAANCAGATAGATATATAGATAGACAGAGCGAGATTGAGTGAGAGTTGGAGAGACAGAAAAATCGATGGATAGATAATTTGGGTTAGATAGATACATAAAGATGGAAATCAACACATGTAGATAAATATGGAGTGACAGATAGATAGGCATAGCTATAGATACAGATCTAGAAATAGATTTAAATCAAATAGTTGTAGATATTGATATAGATGATATAGATATAGATGATATAGATATAGATGTTGTAGGTGTAGATATAGATTTAGACAGATAA
>BGPT01000160.1:101017-128209 GCA_003297045.1 Symbiodinium sp. clade C Y103 | reverse complement strand
AGAAAAAAGAGGTGAGCAAGGTTAGAAAAGAGAGGTAGCGAGGCAAGGTTAGAAAAAAGGGTTCCAAGGTTGAAAAAAAGAGGCAAGGTTGAAAAAAAGTGACGCAAGGTTGAAAAAAAGAGGGGCCCNGAGAGGTAGCGAGGCAAGGTTAGAAAAAAGGGTTCCAAGGTTGAAAAAAAGAGGCAAGGTTGAAAAAAAGTGACGCAAGGTTGAAAAAAAGAGGGGCCCAAATTCAAATATCAGAAAATTACAAAAGACATGGTGTCAAGGGCCTCCAAAAACATTGAAAAATAGAGGTCGGAGAAAAGGTCCTGAATGGAAATTGAATCTTGGCCACAGAATTGAGGTCGAACAGTTTCAACTGGTATTTGGCACAAGCTTCGAGCTGAAGGAATGGAAAAGGAATGGTTTCAGTAATTTTGGAAGATACGTTTCAAAAAACATGACACCGGGACCGGTATGGACCGGTAATCATTTACTACTCGTTGGCGTTTTCTGGCATCATATCAGGTCCCAGATCGAATATGATCGATTTCTCTCATGAAAAAACGGCGCCTCGGCAGACTGCAACATGATTTTTCATGCATCACAACCATCACTTAAATACGCAAGGCTTTTCTTGCACCAAGAAAAGACTTCAGCAACAAGAATAAATGCTGAAGGTTCTTTGTAACCTGATCCACGGAAAACCGAGTGTAGAATTGGCCAAGTTTTGCTGGTCGTCTAAGGCAACTGGTCAAACTAGTCCTGATGAGGCGGTCAGGGTGCGATGCGCGCAATGCGTGCGACGGGATGTGCCGGTGCTCATTGTCAGTTAATCTCAACCAAGGACCTTTCTGATCTTTCTGAAGGATCCTCTTTGTGTACCTAGGTGCACACCTTCGTCCATTCGTGCTGAACGTGTGTTTCTAGTTCTTCGCTGCAAATGTCTCTTCGTTGCATTTGGAAATCCTCAAGCCTGTGCCATAAAACCATGGTTCTCAGGGCGAGCAAAGCATCACAACAGCAAAACAAAGCATATCAATTGAATATCATTTGATCCAAATGGAGGCGAGGCCTGATGAGGCTTTGGACTCCGATGCCTTTTGTGGTCAAGGGCGATATGCCAGGCATTCCACAACTAGCTCTCATTTTGCAAGTGCTGAAATCGCCAGCTCGGAGCTACCGAATGGCATACCTGGCTCAACAGCAACACTTGACCCCTCCTGCCAACATGTCCTGCAGGCGAAAACAAACATATTCAATGTATTTCAATGTCGCATGCTGCCCAAGTCGGAAGATTGTCGTCAGGGCACACCCTCGAAGTGGCACATCCAGCCGCTGCCCGGTGAGTTACGTTAAGATCTGCAAGTGTTCCCAGCAGACCATTGGGACTGGCCTGAACCGTTGATTTTGTTTCTGACATCTATTGACACACGCAACAGCTGTGCATCGAAACCTGTGTAGACTGGGCTGACAGACGTGAAGGACAAGGTTTGACAAAGGACCTCTTGCAGGGTTCGAGAGCCACCATGTGCAGCGACTGAAAAGATTCTAGATTGGAGCGTTAATCTAAAAAAATCAGGTGACAGGCTTAGCTAAGGATAAAGGACACGTGATTTCGTTGTGAGACCTCTTGGTGCAAAGGTTCTGTACGCTTCAAAGCGACCCTCGAGAAGGCAATGTTGATTGAACGTGGGAAGGCCTTGCGGCTGCCAAGCCCAGAATAGGTTGCCTGTGCGTTTTTGACATGCGGCCTTTTTTCAGTTCGGCACACATACATACTGGATGAGGAAGGTTATCGAAGCAGTCCATCGGAAAAACGGCTTCTTGCAAATTGAGCTTAAATCCCTGTGAATCCGAAGTATGATCTATTTGATGACATTTCTAGATGTCAGCTCTGGGGCATTCCGTACCTGAAATGTGGCTACCGACGCACTATTTCAAGACATTTCTAGAAAGGGCATTTTCATGCATTTTCCGACAAACCCTTGGCTGTTCCGACAAATCCTAAGGTACTTCCAACAGACCTTGGGGTTCCTATCAATGAACCACCCCAAGCCATCACCACTTCATTGCGTCAAAAGTGATTCCAGTACAGCCCGTCACGGCGTGTCACAGTGCGTCACACTATTTTTCGACAACGTCTCGAATTTAAGTAGAGTTTTTAGTCTATGTCACTGTTTGTCACGGTTTGTCACGCTCCGTCACCGTTTCCCCCAACTCAAACACCCGACTAATCCACGGATTTTGCGACCACTATCTTCTTCGACAGCAGTTGTTGCAAAGAAACGGTTCCATCGAAGGATTTTTTTGGACAAACATTTCCCCCCTTTCCGACAAACATGGTCCATTCCGACAATGTATTCAAATTTTGGGAATATTGGAAATGTAGCCAGATTTTGGATACACAACTATTCTTGACCTATTTCAAGACAAGGATTCTCAGGGAATTCAATCAAATTATTGTCTTCTGAATGCATCAAAGTGGCGCTCATGGAAGCAAACTGGTTGGAACATTGGAAGGCTTTGCGGGCGCCAAGTGGACTATACCGTGCAGGACAAAAGCATGGGAATGTCGCAATTAAATGTTTTAAGCGACTCCCCGCGCCACAGTTGGAAAAGGACACATCAGGAAGGAGCTAGGATAAACCCTCTGGAAGCACACAACATCTTCTCAAATCCACAACAGGATTTCTTGTGGAGCTTAGTGAAACGCGCTCTAGGGTTTGACCCCTAGGAGGTTTCTGTAGTTTTGGGCTCAAGGTAGGCGAAGGGCCATGGTTCGGGCCGCATTGGGTATTGCATACCTGCTTGCCTCTGCCACGGCAAATGGATGGAGCCTGTTGAGGTTGGGGCTTACCACAGGTTCTAACCAAACTGAATCAACTAGCAACCACACGGGCACCTCTCCCAGGGACCAAGGCGCGACATCCCGCCCGGGCCCGGAGCCCCAGCAAGAGGATAGCGATGCCTCAAGCTGGTGGAGTGTTGCCTGGAGAAGCGCTTACAGCTACTTAGGAGCTCACTGGTGGCATGGGGATCAAAATGTTGCTGCAAGTAGCCGCTCGTTGGAGTTACTGGCTGCTGACGGGCACTGTGCTAGTTTTCATACTTCAGCTGCTTGTTTGGACCTACACCTGGGTCCTCCACTAAGCTATGGTCCACTCCAGGGCTCTCTGGCGTTACTGCCAAGGGACAGGCACTTGGAGCGACGTCACTCGCCTACAAGGCCACAGGCCCTTCATCCCTGTGTGGAAGGGACCAAGTGCAGGAACACCCTGGACGGCACTCTATGTCCAACCCTCTACTCACTGTCATTTTTTGCCGGTGGTAAAGTTGGGCAGAGGTACAGGCCAATGCTTTTGCACCAGCAGGTGCGTAAGAATGGTAGAAATCCAGGTATCTACGCATGAGTAATACCATTGTGACTGGTACAGCTGGTCGATGTACAACGCATTCCTCACAATGAACTACACAGTCTTGGAATGCGGCTTGCACACCCTCCGTAAAACTGTCCTTGCAGAGACTGGTCATCACTGCAGGAAGCAATCTGCTTGCCATCGGTGCTGTGAGCTTTGGACCAAACAAAATCCAATTGCACAATCTAGACAATGACATGACATGTGTTCCTTTCAAATGTTCATGGACTCGTCATCACTGCAGGAGGCAATCTGCTTGCCATCGGTGCTGTGAGCTTTGGACCAAACAAAATCCAATTGCACAATCTAGACAATGACATGAATGACATGACATGTGTTCCTTTCAAATCTTCACGGACCTATCATCACTGCAGGAGGCAATCTGCTTGCCATTGGGGCACCAAACATCATTTGTGTGGCCTTCAAATGTTTTCAGGGGCTTGGATCAAGCACATTCATAAGCCACACTCACAACTGACAAAACTTCATCCTAAAGCGTGGCTGTGCCGCTCGAGTTCAGTTGAAACTGCCTTGCAACTGCGTTGGTGGCATTTTGACCCGTCCGCATTAATTGATGAACTTGCTTTGATTTCATGAACGTCCATGTCACGCCCAACTCTTGATAGGGACATGTTCAATCATTTTCAATGTCGCAAAGGAAAGGAAAGCATAGCGAGTATGCCTTGCCGCCGTGAGTTGAAGCAACCAAGCCTGATTCTCTTGCAGCACAGATGATTCCCGGCTAGTTGGTGGAAAAGAAACCCAGAAATGAAACACGAATTGTGCAGGAAATGGATGGGGTAGCTGTGACTCTGGAATCTCATGAGGCATCATCTCCTGTACGGAAGGCCAAACTCAAAATCTCTATAGCCAATCTACTGTCAGGCTGGTCAGAAGCACACCTCAATTCACCGGTTTCTTCGGTTGAATGGCTCCCTTTTTTGGAACCCAGATTCAAAGGAGGCAACTGCAATTTCCGTTCGATTACTGCGGAGCCAACTGCGTCATTGCTGGCTGTAGGAAGATGTAGGAAGGATGTGCCTTGCTCGCCGGACATCAGCCACATTGATATGATCGGTCCAGCATGCATCCACTGTCAATTGCATGGGTGAATCGTCCAACCCTGCCCTTACACTTCAAATGTTCAAACTTATGTATAGTTATATTTTAAAGTATAGTTGAGATACTTTTGAAATCAATCTCCCCACTGCGGTCCTAATGTCACACCCGGTCCTTTTGCATTGAGGCTGGCACGTTTGAAGGTCCAGTCATAGCCTGTCAAACCAAACCATCCAAAGACCTGAAACACCAATTGGCCAATCGAGGCTGCTGGCATTTCGGGCAATGGCCATGGCATTCAGCATCAAAGGTGTCCATTTAAATTCAATTTACTTGATGTTCCAAAATGATTGAAATAAATTCAAATGTTTTTCACGGGTCCGAATTATGGAACTGGTACATATATATTATATATAAGCTATATAATATATAATTATCTATATGGCAAGTTGAATTCAGAAGGCTTTTTCCCCGCAACTTGGAGCCGGTATAGGAACTTCGGAAACCGTTGCTTCGTTGCCCTGTAGAAGTTCCCCGTAAGCTCGGCACCTTCGGCTGCACCTTTCCATGCGGAATCATGGCGAGGAATAGCTGCCCCCAAATAAGGGGACAATCTCAGGCAGTGTTGGGAAAACGGTTCTTGAGTTTGACATAGTTTCAACAGTGTCATCTGCACACCCGGTGTTTGAGATGATATGCAACATCCCAATTGTGTCAATGCGGGTAGGAAAAAAACGCTTTTCATTCCATATGGCCCTATCTATTTTGATCAGGATTTTTAGGTTCGATGTTGGCACCTTTTTTGCAAGGACAACATGTTTTCGTTGACGCTTGAGCCGACAACACGATGGTCACCAACGAAAATTTGCAGGGGAAAACTACAAGCACCAGAACCACTCCGGCAACACGGCAAATCGCAGCAGATCCGCTGCACATGATAGTTTCAAGCACCTGCCGCAAAATCATTGTCTCCGGATTCCACATCTTCATTTCTTCAGTCTGTTCTGATGGCCTTCATTTGCAGTCCCCTAGGGTGCACCTACCTAATTCCAAATTCGGGTTGGCTCTGCTGGTCAAACCCGGTTTTGGGTTTGGCAACACTTTGACCCCCAACCCCGAGTTTCAGGGTGGCTGAGGCCAGGCCGTGAAAATTCAAACAACAAAAGATTTGAACTTGTACGTGAAGTCATGGACTGTTTCCTGCACAAACCCTGCGTCCCCATTGGTTTCATGAGTCTGGCCCCTGGAAAGCTAACGGCAGTGACAAAGAAAGGTCAGCTTCAGACATTTTCTTTGCAACTGACTATCCCAACAAAATCAAAACACAAACTGGAATAGACAAGACTAAACAAATAAAGCAGTGCTTGAAACCACCCACAAGCGAGTGAGCCGACACAAGTGCTCAAACCAAGATGTCACCATCAACAAGCGGCAACATTAACCAACATATTACTATACTGTAAGCCTTACACTACAGTAGACGCTGTGAAGAAGCTATGGCTGAATCCACAATGCTGAGATTCAAGTTTGCACTAGAGCAAATGCATCTTTTGGCTTCTTTGCTTGAACATGTTCGCACTTCACTCTCATCTTCGGTTCCAAATCTTTGCACATCATTGAATTCAAACTAACCCCATCGCTTTGCCTCTTCACCTGTTCCCATTTCCTCCTCACATCAGGGCGCTGATTCCAAGCGATTCATTGACGATTTCGAATCATCACCATGTTCGCACGGGTCAATCCCCCATGAGCGAATTCAGTCAACTGGGTGTGTCTGAAAAAGGGGTAGATCATGGTATATCCTCCCCAAATGGCTATTTAATAGGGAAAATTTGGGAACATTATAATCAACCACTTGGATTTTGGTGTATCCTATTCTCAGACAAATCCAACTATCTCGGGGTAAAACACGCTGGCAGTCTCACTGGTCTTTGGCCATTTTGGCTTACTGGCTTTCGTTCCCTCTCCGTTTCTGGGAAAGCTTCATGGAGGTGCTGTAAATTTAAGGCGAACCATGCTGAATCACCATATCAACTGGTAGCATCCTGCAGTGTTTGCAGATTTGGCATGAGACAGCTGCAGAATCGAACCATTTCAAGACTCACTTGCTTGACTATAGTTTACTAGTGAACTGCCGGCCGTGAATCTGTTCACGTTCTACCAGCATGTCTTCCTGAAAAGGTCAATCGAGGCCACGACATTTTGAATCCAGGGTAAATTCTGGCACCTTCCACGGACACGATGTTTTAGTAGAAGATACAGCAATGAAACATCTGAAACAACTAGACTATTTCAGGTTGTCACATATACATGGGAGGTTGAGAAATGCGTGTACTCTCTACAAATACAACCCTGTATCTGTTCGTCTTTCTGCGTACAAACATTCTTTCCCCCTCACCCGATCCTTTTTCTCGTTCTTTGAACATTGCAACGGTGAATTGAACGCCACAGCACACACGGTCGCTGTGGTCATCTTGAAATCTGGTCACTTGTACGCTCGGAAGTTCATCCACATGGAGGTGCCCTGTCGATGCAGTGGCTGATGGAAAACCCATAGGAAAACCATAGGAAAATGGTGATTTAATGGGTTTTCTAATGGGATTAATGATGATTTACCCTCTGGCAAACTAACAGTCAACTATTGAAAATGGCCATAGAAAGAGTTGATTTTCCCATGAAACATGGTGATTTTCCAGAGTTTTTTTGTATGTTTACCAGAGGGTAACCAAACCTTGGGGGTTGGCAGAAAGTTGAGCGTGATCTGACAAAATGATTGCTGTAACCAAACACAAATTTTTAAGAAACCACCAAATACCATCTTTCTCAGACTCCTCTCTTGGGCTTGACAACTCTCATTCCTTGGTGACATCTGGATGTGCATGTTAAACACACTGATAACCTGGTAAAAATTCCAAGAATGATCAGAGTGAACAAAATGGACTACGCTGAGATCTTCGTCAGCCTTGCTGTTGGGATACGCTGGGAAATGTTTGGTTCGGAACCATACCCGCATCTCAGCTGCACCCTGTTGTAAAGATCATCTTGGAAGTCCCAGCCTTTGACAAGTTCAAGAGGATCGTGTCGCCATGGTGAATCTGCCACTTGCCATCCTGCCGATCACCACCACCTTACCCATTTCACATTCTTCTACCAATCATAAATTCCTATCATTCCACTGAGCAGTCTCTGCAACTGTTTTATAAAACCCATCTATAAACCCCCAAAGTTATGGATGTCAACTTGTCACGTTCCAGTTCGGTGAAGCCCTTGGCACCTCCTCCTGTCGAGTGCTTTCCTCCTGAGGAGTCTCGTGAGTTGCAAACAGTATCACTCCAAACCAATGACTTCGTATAGTCAAGCCATGTCAAGCTATGAAAATCATGGAAATACCATGAAAGACACGGAAAGCTCCATGGAATTCCACAATTTGGTGAGCTATTCCTGTTCTTTTTTTGGTGGGCATCATCTCTGGTGAGCTGAGCTGTGAAGCCCTGCTCACTAGCAACTCGACTCCTCAGGGGGACCCTGCACTCGAAGGGGCAGCTTGCTCAAATTCCTGGCTCTCAGAGACCCAAAGGACCCCATGGATTTTGGGATAGCACAACCCTTAACTCTTTGCTGTGATAGAAATAAACTTACCATCTTTTTCAAACGAACTCTTCTACTACATGATATTTTATGCAGCTGAATATACCTGAATATGGGGATTGACAAGCGAAGGTGTGGAGGTATTTGGCACGGCCAACTGTCTTAGCTTTGATGAGATTTGATGAGTATATTTGTCTCAGTTTTGATGGCTCTTCTGTCAATCTTCGTGGCAGCATACCAAAACATCCACTAATATAATCACATGTAGAAGCGAAGGGAAGAAAAACTGATGGATTCTTGGGCGCGTTCTCCATTGTTTCACCCCACCAACTAGAACAAATATGTGCTTCTCAACAGACCTCAACATGCGGTGGCCTCACAAAGAAGCGTCGCTCCGCTGCTTCTGCGGCATCATCCACCTCCGCTTGGTGCTTGGTTGATGGTTGGTTGAGTTGGTTGAGGAGTTGGTTGGTGGATGCTATGAATGGATCAGTTGGAAAATACCATGCAAGTTGTCAAGAGCTTCTGCCACTGCTTTTCCGATGACATTTTCGAACGCTTCATCCATCCACATGCACTCGCGAATGTGCGGAAATCAAACACAGAAGTAGGACGGGTTGGCAAGCCATCCGAATGTCACCCAAATGGGATTCAACCAACCCAACGGTTTGGGATCCGTCCTTACTTTGCCAACTTTGGATCAGCTCAGCTACGAAAAAAATGGCCTCGATCATCAAATGCTCAGGTTCCAGAAACGTCAGATTCCTGGCTTGGACATGTCGGACATGTCGGACATGTCTAAAATGTCGACCAAATTTGAAGGAAATCACACGAGTGACAGCACCATCTTTGCAGTTTCAAGAATCTGCAACCAAAGTTTATGGGATTTCATAGGTTCTATTGCTTTGGCACGGATTCCTGAGGGTTCTACTACATCTCTCGTTTATGGCTCGGGATTTCTCCGCCAATTCGCCAGAGGTGCGATTTGTCGGCCAAGATCCGGCACCAGAAGCCTGGCTTCATAGCCATAGAAAATCCCCTATAAATGGAGGTTTCTAGCTGGGAAAATCATCCAAAATTGGCCAGCTATTCCATGGCGAACAATTAAAAAACCACAAGGGTATATGTTAAGAAGGATTCTCAGTACTGATTCATAGTGATTCCATTCAAGCCCAACCTCAAAGTCACGGCGGAATATCAACTGTGCACACCACATGCAGTGGCGACGTTTTATCGTCTAATCCCACGCCTGCTTGTGCACTGCCAAGCACCAAGGGGGGGCAAGGCACCTCGCACCAACTCAAGGAACTTGATGGAAATTAGCACTGAACTTAAGAGAAAATGACAAGCTTTTTGAACAGAACTGACACGACAATTGAACAGTTAGCTATGGAAAATGGATGAATATGGCCCAATCACAAATGATTTGCCTATTGAAATGATGATTTTCCATAGCTATGTTGAATCACCAGAGAGTACCTGAGACGTTTTTGGATAGCTCAAACTTAAGATACTGCAAATATCACCGTACACGAGCGGCTTGAGGATCCTACACAACCATCATGTGGATCCTCAAATTGTTGTACCCCAAAAAAGGATGATTTGCACCTTTGCAATTGACCAACTCCCATGCATTTCAAAGGCTCAGGGTAAACCCAAGCAAAAGCCTTCAAGTGGACACTATCCATTTCCAAACTTGGCGCTGACCTGTTATTGTTTTCTTGACTGACCAAAATTTAATCTGGTAAGCCCAATAGTCAACCCCAACATACCACAAACGGCTCCAGGGAAAATGACAATAGGGATATTTTCAGTAACAAAAAGATCAGGGTATTTCACCACCAAACCCATTTTGATTCCAAGGCTGATTTCATGAGGATTTCATCGCAGTCAACCCCTCTATCGCACCTCGCAGCCAGGAGCCGCTGCGCAGGCGGATTTCCTTGGGCCGTGCACCACTTGGAGTTTCTCACGTTTGCCGCCCGCGCGTACTGCTGTACCACCCACCTGGCGGGGCTGGCAGGGCCCGAACGAAACCTTTCGTGCAGAGAAATTGGGGACCAATCAAACATAATCAACATCAAATGAACCAACAAAAATTGGGGATAGATTAAATTCTATAGTGTCAACATGTATCAACACCAAAAAATGAACATCTGTGGCTTGAGAGGCCCCAGTATGGAAGTGCCTCAAGGATGAACACGGGCTCCACGTCGTCGCCAACGAAGGAGATCCCACCTGACTGGCCATCCAAGATAGCAGCAGCAACAATTGGCCATCCATTGGGAATCCCTTGGTCCAAAAAAAAACTTCTGAGCATCAAGCTATAGTTAGAGTTTTTAGATCTTGTAGTTAGTTGCCAGTTCAACTGGTTTTGTAAATCGGCATCATTTGAATCATGCCATCAGTGGAAGGCGGGTCCCGACACGGAAATTTCCAACCGCCCTGCCTGGCACATCAACTCCGAAACCCTCAAGCGCCATGTCGCTCTCGACATGCCTCAATTGGGGTCTACCCCAACAAATCACCTGGGAAATCTATGGGAAATCCAGGTTCCACACCTATCTTGCGATCCATTTTCGAAGCGACTATGGAATACTGTAATTATGATTTGTAGGGTCAAACATTGCAAATTTGATCAAATTTGTAGGGTGTCAAGCATGATGTGGCCTGCACATTTGCACTTTTCTGCGTGTGTGATGTGCAAATTTCCAAACATCAAGACTGAACTAACACAGAAGTGAAGCATGTAAAACTTTGAGAATTGCTGTAGTTCTCTGCAAACCTTTCAGCTCAGGTGTTCTCCGGTCTTCCCCAGCCTGTCACTTGGCGAAGGTGCTTCACCTGCAGCAATTTCATTGACCAGCTGAGTCGTTCAGCGCTCACCGCGACGCGCCTTCCAATGGTGCCATCTCATCGGGTGTCCTGTGCCCAGCAGGAGCTGGTATAAAGATGTTGCCAAAATCAACAGATCTTCAAACATGCCGACAGGTTTCAAACGTTTCAAGTCTCAAATGGAAACAGTGTCACTTCCAACATCTGCTCGCGCTCCTCTTCAGGATTGGCTCGCAGAAGGTCAGAAAGGACTCATAGACCACGTCGGCATCTGTCAAGCCAGACCTGGGAAACTATGTTGGTCAAAATGGGAACAAAATTAGCCTTGGTTATTCCTTCAGCAAGAAAAATCCATCGATATTCACAACATGTCTTGAAAAAAGACATAGATGCCGGGCATTTCAGGAACTGACAACTACTAGTCAAATCAATCTATATACCAATTGCCCACCATTCCTTCCTCATTGAGCTACCACACTGCTCCAGGTTGAAACGAAACTCCAAGAAAGGCTTTGCTTCCTCCTTCCCATCAACGATCACACGGCCCAGCAAGCCAATCTTGCTACCTCAGAAAATCCGTTGGAAAATCCATGGAGCCCCCCTATCAATGCGACTTGGTGGGTATCGAATGGATGTATAATATAATATCATATTATAATATCCACAAATATGTTGGAGTTTCCCTCAATGGAAACTCAAGCAAAACATGTGTTTTGCTGTGTTGCTTTAAACATTCTTTGATGTTTTGTCTAACATTTTGTGGTGCTTTAAATAGAAAGGTTGAGATATGCGTGGGTTCGAGCCCAGGTCATTCCAGTTCTTCCATCAGCTGAGTTTCTGGCCCTGGTGCAGTTTGGCACTCTGTCCACGTTCATCGAGCACCAAATCATCCACGGATGTTCCCACGGTGGCATAGTTGGTCAGGCGAACTGGCAGGCACTAAGTCTGGCACTAAGTTGGCACCAAGTTGGGAGCGTCTGTGTAATTCTGTGTTTATCGAATTGGTTCATGTTCAAAAGTTTCAATCTCACTTTTGGCACATGTAGTCACGTAGTTGATATCCAATCCCGACTGTGTTCTCAAGACAGGCAGCAAACCGCTCTTGACGCAGTAAAGCTTATCAAGATTGGTGCGACCCTCCGATGTACCCTTGCACCTCCATATATTAAATATGTCTTTTAGGGTTTGACTTTTTCGCAAAGACATGACCCTCCATCATAAAACATGCTGGGCACAGGAGTAAGGTGTTTGACCATCATCCGACAATGCTGGCCATTCCAGGGCCTCAAGACCGCTACTGTGGCCATTCCAGTGGATCAGATCATCATGTCTCATCCTGATCCTGCTGATCTCCTCCTCATGATGATGATGATGATGATGATGATGATGATGATGATGATGATGATCAATGCACGCTCCTTCCGGAACATGAAAACATATGAAAACTGTTTTTTTGGTGGCACAACGTCTTGGTCTCCAGACCCAAATCTGGAAATGCTCCCGTGAGACTTGATCGAAGTAGAAGTCCTCAGGGCAAATCACAAGCCATGAAGTCCTGAATGCCTTTGATTGAATCTGAAAAACTCCTTGGCAATCTCGCAAAAAGAATCGATGTCAACTTGAGACATGACATCAACGAGAAATGCAAACCCCTCACAGAAATCGATGTTCAACAGGACTACATGACCAGCATGTTGTATCCACGTGGTGATGCGATTGCTTGAAGTTGCAACTAAGATGTCTACTGGCAGCACAGATTTCAGAAATTCCCTCTGAAAAATACGCCCAAAGCGCTGAGTGGGCCTCAAGACTGTCAATGCCAAGATTGTCAAAAATCGAGAGGGTCATGAAAAAATCGACCACCACTTCCAAAGAGGATAGTAGGAAATCCGTGAATGTGGTATCCAAATGTAAAATCATGTATTATATCACAGCCTTATCACAGCGGGTCATGGGATTCAGAAAAACGAAGTCATCAGAAAATGTCAAGAAACCAAAAAAAGATATGCAGCGCAAGAAATATGTCCCGAATGCTCTCATCTTTGAGGCATCGGCACTGGCTTGTTGTCTTCCCGCCGCTGTATTAGAGTTTTTTGATCCTCACGTCAAAAGTCACCGATTGCTCCAGGGAAGCAATAGCAGGTTCTGAAACATGGTTTGTTTCTGAAAGCCAAAGCTGAGGCACCTTAGAAACAAAACATTCGAATCATGTTTCTACTTTTGTCCAAGAAATTCGAAGATCTTCAAACTTGGGAAAACTACCGCAAGTACATTTTGAACCCCATGCTGCCCCAGCTTCCCTGGACAACATCACGAACTTCTCCCCCTGTGCCATGACACACCTCAGCTAACGCCGTCGATAAAAAACCACTGGGTCTCTCAATGTCTGTCAGATAGGGCCGGTTTATTTTCAGGTGAATGATTTTTGTATAAGCACTTACGGGATATGGTTCCCTTTTCCATTGCCATATATTGCAATTAAACGTTTCAGGTTGATCATAAAACTCTTGGTGACAAACAGCAGTAAATACACATGGCCAAAGGTCTTCAATCCACCAGAAATGGGGAGATTGATGATCAAACCATGGCCCTGGTGAAAGCTGCTACGACCTCAAAGCTGGGATAAGAACTACTTTGATACAATGGGATGTATAAATACATGTGTATATATATATATACATATTATGTGTAACATATTCTATGTATACTACATTATACTACTATATATTACCAATCATGATAATTATCCCATCTTCCAGCTGATCATCATTCAATCACATTCGAATTTCCTCCAATTTCCAGGATCATCCCAACCCCCCCAATCCAGCTCCGCCAGGCCGCTCCAATGTCCACGCCAACTTCTTTGGATGGCGTACGTTGGATGCCATACCCCGATGCGCCAACAGCGAGCCTAGAACCGGAGTTGGAGTTTTTTTACCGGATCGGACCTCCATGATTTCGAGATTGTGGTATCGGATGGGTGATTTATGAAAATCAAAAAGGAGTATATATGATATATGACATATGATAGATATTATATATGTATATTGTATTTCCTATACACACTATCTAACGAACTTATTATGGTGTTTGGGTGTGTCTGAGAATGAGGTCTACCTCCCGAAATTGCGGTTTTGATATCAAATTTCGGGGTGCGCCATTTTCAAAAAACCTAGATCCACATTTATTGAAGATGAACACACAACATGTGTGACACCACCACACCGAAAAAGGAGGAATATTGACGTGTCAAACACCTTGCATCTGGGATTTCTTGACACAAGTAATGACAATTGTTCAGTCATTGTCGAAAACTAGGTATGCCACTGCAGTCTTCACTACAGGAATCGCAAAACAGATGGAACCTCATGCTCACGCTAGCAACTTTCCTACGGAGGAACCCCGAATCAACCTGCAGGAGCATCACAATGATTCAAACATGCCATTTTTGTTGAACGATCCATTTCTGTTCAACCAAACCACCAGCTGGAGCCCGCATGAGCCCGCCTCCATGTGCTGGAGCTAGCTGGCCACCTGACGGCTGACATTTCACATATTATTCTCGTTCCATCCTTTGAAATTTTGAACCAAACTTGATTTCAATATGGGTTTGTCTGAAAATAGCGTATACCCCCACCTGTAGCCATGTAGTGGGGACAATGAGGATTAACCAATGGATTTAGAGGTCCACTATGTTCAGACAAACCCATATATACTTCAGCTATTTTCAGGTGGCTTGAAAACGTCAACTTTGTTCATTTCTCGTCGACAACTACCCAAAAAAAATATAGCCTCTAGTCTAAATTCCTTTGATATATCCGACATCTCTGCATCTGACAATTGATTCCTTTGATTGATACACCGTAGCACTTTGGAAAACCAAAGGCCTGCCATCGTATGCATATGCCAAAATCAACAAAATACTCAAGAAATTGCTGTCTCCGGTCTTCAAATCGCCAATCAAGTTGACCATTTTCCCCAAAAAATCGTTGCCCAACATTTTCACCAACCCACTGGCCCTGCCTGAGTTGTATCTCTCCAGTTCAGGCATGGGCACTGAGACTTGCCGCAAGGGTTGCAGCGGTTGGCCCGTGAGGTACTGCAGCCGCAGCTCATCTTCTTGGGCTTGGGTTAGACCCATCTGTGGTACCCTGAATGGAGCCGAAGCCGTTGCTTGGTTGGCAACTTGAGCTCGCTGGAGCTGCATTTGGGCCTGGGCATTTTGCATCATCAACTGTTGCTGCTGTTGCTGTTGAAGTTGTTGAAGCTGTTGTTGTTGTAGCATCTGGGCATGCAACGCCTGTACTGCAGCAGTTTGTTGATAGCCCTGATGGGGCTGGGGCCCCTGATGGCCACGGCCTGTATAGCCATGGTGGCCGCGACTGGGTTGGGGCGGAGGTGGCGGCAAATCAGGCTCTGGAGGTGGAGGTAGGACCGGGGAAGCCTGGTGGAAATCGCCCAGTCTGGGGATGTGAACAAGAAAACTTGGGGGCTTCAAGGAGACAACAAAAAACAGTTTGGGTTTCTTTAAGTTTGAGCAACCACCATTGGGATTTGAGCAAAATGACATCTGATACTCTGTGAATGAGTAACACATACGTGCATATAACTGCTCAATGTATGGGTAGATGGACAAAATGTAGGTCCAAAACCCAGCGATGAACGTGTGCACTTTTGTCCAAAATGGTTCTAATCGAGATGGATTTGGGGTACCTTCACAAATATTGGGTACGAACATTAACGTTTTTGTGTTTGACCATCCGATTGGTAGGAGAGATGAAATCAAATTTGATCCACACCCAAAATGTTACCCTGAGGACATTTCATTTATCCAAAGCTGGGAATTGAATTTGAACAAACCACTTTTCTCCAAATGGGTCCACCCGTGCCCTGTTCGGGTTTCTGTGGGCCCTTGACCATCCTTTTCATGAGGTCAACCAGGGCTGGTCATGGCCCGAAAATTTGCTACGAATGGCACCCGAAACACTTGGTCGATGTCGGTAGATGTCGATAGTGTGAACTTAATAACCATCCAATTGTTGGTGCCAAAAACACACGTTTTTCACATCTCTGAACCAATTGAATTAATTAATCCATTGACACAATTTCCAAAATCAACAAATCATTCATGATACCATTAATACCATGACATGCTGTAGCCTTCACCTATCTGGACCTATCTCCCCTCCGCTGATCCCCTGGCCTCTACTTCGATGTCACGCAATTCCCGAAGTCGCGCCACCACATCTGCGAAGAAGGGCCGATATTCCTCACATTGCGGGCCAAAGGGCCCAGAACTTCACAATGTCTTTGTTGACGAGGATAGAATGGGAATATGCTGGCAATTCATGCCAATATAAACATCAAAGGTTATGAGGTTGGGATGTAAACCCCAATGGCATACGAGTTTGCTGTATTTTTCCAGACTTTGGTGAGTTGAATCAACATTGTATCCCAGAATATAATTTTGGGATGTACAAACAACAATATGGGATTCATGGGGATATACTGATGAGGTACACCCAATAACCATCCCAATTGGGGGTTGTTGCATTCTTTCAGCTGATGTAAGATGACCCCCAAATGGTTGGTTGCTGGGATGGTTTAGTGTTACTTCTTGGCTTTACAATATACTGAAGAGAAGAAGGATGGCAAATTGCAATCGAAAGTAGTGCTTGAGAATTTGTTTATAATAAAGTGAAATCAACAAATTAGAAATTGTTGAAAATGAAGTGAAATCAACAAATTGGTCTTGTTTCTCTGGCACTTTCCCTGGCACATCTCAACAGCGGCTCCAGTGGCTCCTCTTCATACTCGGTGCATTTGAGCCCGAGATGGGCAAAGTTCAAAGCCACTTCGTATGGAAACCCAGCCTGACTCAGGGAATTGCTACGCTTGCGGCTGGACAAACCATGAATGAACGCCAAAGTCACTTTGGCATGTATTACAGTACATACTACTATACAAACTTGACCAATTGTCACTAATTGTGATATTGTCTGGAGCGATACCCTGGCAGAAGCTATCGATTCTGAATATCTTTAAGATGCCACCCATGATCCTCGAAGTGACAAACCTGTGCTCCGACCAATTCGATCACACAAGTTCGTTCACACACCCAAACTTCAAGAAATGGATCTTGATCCAAATTCTGAACTCTAAGATAAATCGCGGACTACATAGAACCTCAGCTACAACTCATCCCGGACTCATCCCAAAGAGTTTGCATGTTTTCCTACCTAAGGAGAAAGTTTCCGGTGCTGAAAATTGATCCGATCTTTTTTGGGTTCCATCCATCTTCCAAACAGGAATCCCCTGAATTGGCGAACCCCGAGCTATCACCCAAGCTATTAGTAAGGGTCTGGGGGTTTCACCAACCATATCCGGCATGGGAATGGGAGTATTAGGCAATTCCATCCAAATGAAGCAAGAAAAATGCCCCCTATCCCATCTCATTATATTGGTTCGTAGATATTCCTATTCGTAGTTATTTGATGTCATTTGCAGAATCCCTACTCAACCAGGTAGTATAACATTATGTAATAACCAATCTACAGGGATATCTTTAATGGCTCAAATAGCCTCTGGTAAGCAAACATGGCAGTGGAAACTGGCCCATTTGTGGATGGTTTTCCCATATTGGACACTACAATATTTTTTCGTCAACAGGCAATTCCATTCATCACCATTCATGACATTTAAACACGAGTAATCACCATCATTGACCATAAATCATCATAAATCACCATCATTCACCCAAGGGTATTTCCAACATAATATGGAGGTTTCCAACCCATCGGGTTACCCCGATCAAACCCCCAAAAATCATCCACTCAAGACCATGTTACTTGAAACAACCATGGAGTGATTTGGGGATCCAAACCATAACTTACGAAACACTTAGTATTGAAATCCATAGGGATTTTATGGGATTTCATGGGATCCCCTGACCTAAGAACCCAAATCTTCCAAAGCAAAGCCTCCGAAACGTCATGGCCTTCTTGTCCAACGCCTGCACCGCCGTGCGCACGTTGTAACCCAAAGCGGTCACCAAGAACTCGTACTGATCGCTGCCATCAGGCGCCTGGCAGCAGGAAGGGTTGACCTTGACCGAAAAAACCGTGGCTTTTTATATGGGGATCCTATTATTTTTTGGGCCATAAATCCCAGCTATTTCAAGGTTCACCAGAGGGGCATTTGACATCATTTGACCAATATTCTTTTTATTGCCAAAATTGTGGGGAAACCATTGATTTTTGATGATTTTCCAGAATGGATTGTGATAATTCCTACTATGTAGAGGATAGTATAACCCCGTATCATAATCAACCAACCGGAGAATTGAACACTGCTCATCTGCTTGCTTTTTTATCACCGAATTTATGGAGAGGTTGATCTGTAACATGTTCCCTTTAAGCAATTCTGGGAATATGTTCCACAGAAAAATCACCGGTGATCCAACTTGGTGGTGGAAGCTTAGGCTCATCGGTTGCTGCTTTTCAGGAGTTTCGATTCCATCCTGATGAACGAAACATCTGGCTGAACGTCAAACTTGTGGCATAGAAATTTGATGTAGGTCTATAGCAATTTCAACCTGGGATGGTTTCTCAAATCATGATGTACTTATATACTTCTATACATTTTTTCAAAAAAAAACTTGTAAATAGCATCCATCTTATCGTACATGAACACCATTGTACCTGGCACCCCCCAAAAAAGTATGCAACCCCCTGGCGCAAATAGTACAGCACGTACAGCACAATCATTGATGGCCATCCCATGTATCCACAGTGTCTCTGGGAGTTTGAGATGCAAACCTGAAAAACAAACAGCATCTCCAACATGAAACTTGAAATTTTTTTGCAGTTTATAACCCCAAGCCGAATCTTACTTGGGAGTCGAAAAAAATAATCCTATCAACATGGCCATGGCCATCATATCGAATCATATCCATTAAAATATCCAGAAATCACCCAACCATCTGTGCCTGAACTTTGGAGGCCGGTGGGCGAGCAGTTAACAACTCCAAGAGGACGATCCCGAAACTGTAGACCTCCCATCTTGACGCACAACTGAATGGGCAGTATGGGGAAATTAGGGGAAATTCATGGACCCAGAAATGGTGATTTGAGGTGATTTAAGATGAATTGAAATGATGATTTCACAGTGAAATTTGGCCATTTTTTGGGGCTTCATCGTTTGAGCCTTGATGATGCATCACCTTAGTTAACCAGGATCCAGTTTGGATCATTGTACCTCTATGGTATCCCTGGAGAGAAAGGCATGAGTGTTGGTCACTTTTCCCATCACGAAAAAATTCTCTGAATATCTCTTGATCAGCGTCTGAAATCTCAACATGACTTAAATAGCTTGATATATTTAAGGAGCGGCGCAACAACTTGAGGCAAAAAATCATCATTATCCCGGATATAAATGTCACATGTTCAAACACCCACATCGCTTAACTAAGTTGGCTCTATATTGCTGTACTAGTATATTTTTCATGGATAAATCCTTCATCTGAAAGGCAGCATTCTCCACATCACCAGGTGGGTCAGTCCTCACTGCGCTCAGTCACCACAGAGTTGCTGACATAGTGGGGACAAGCGTAACCCACTGTGCCAGCCGCCTGGCTTGAGCCCCTTGGGAAGGGTAGAAAAATGGTGGTTATTGAAGTGGTTAGTATTCATGAAATCAATGAAATCCTTAAAATGGATGAAAACAAGGAAATGTATATGGTTTAACATGATTTGATAAATTGAATGCCCAATTATTGGGATGGCTGAAGACTTACAATATACACAAAAAACAATGGGTGTTTGGGTTGACTCGTTTGGAGGGTTTGGAGGTATTCCCAAAGCGACCAAAGAAACTCTGAATTTTGGCTCTTGACAGAACAAAAGCTGTATCTTCCTGGCATGTGCATGACCCTGTCGATTCACCCTTTAAGAGGACATCAGTATAGACTGTCTGAGTCTGGTTGTTTCACTCATAAAACGCCACAAACAATGTGAAAGATATGTGAGCGATGGGGAGAAGGATTTGGATGGATTTGGGACAAATCTGGGGCCCCAAATCTGCCCTGCACCTGCTGGACTTTTGTCTCTTTGGCATGTGAACAGCAAGCGAGTCCCTGACGATATTTGGAGATCTACATCGACCAATACGGGAATGGGATCAATGCTTCTTGCGGGATGAAAAATGTGCCGGACAACATACATGGAAGCAGTTGGACACACAGTAGGAATTCCACGATTCTACTGGTTGCAGTGAACTAAATTCTAGTTGTTGCAGTGAACTAGAAGATGAACATAGATAAACAAAGGGCTGGGCATCTCAATGATTTTGGCTCAGGAGCAGGCGAAGTCGGCCATTTTTGCTGTCCCATTGCGATCCTTTGCACAGCAACTGACTTGGCGTCCCATGTGGGGGGAATGGGACCCCAATGGGATCATCATGATCGACAGGCTTGCATCAGGCAGACCACGGGTCGCTGAGAGCCATGCCAACAGGATGTTCGGGCACTTGATGTCTCGATGAAAGACCTGTCTCACTGATCTATTTTCAGCTCCAGTTGGAACATCTAATCAAAAACCACTTCACCAAATTGGTTTGTTGAATCCTGCAATCTGATTCCAACCTGCAACATCTGCACATGTTTTAATAAAAACTCTACAGGAATTTGATGGAATCTACAAAGTGATCCAAAGCGCCTTAGGTGTCGAGTTGTGCAGGTGCGACAGACCTGGCAATCACACGCTTACGCAGCGGCTGTCTTTGTATATGGGGTATTCCGGTACATCCGCATACGACCATTTTCTGGCAATTGTTCTTTGGGGAAATTGATACTAGACACTATATAGAAAGGGTACTTACCATTCCAAACACAAAGTCACTAGGAGACAGTAGTCGACATTAGTCAACAAATCAATTGAGAACTTCCAGGTAGCTTTTCAGCTCCAGAGTGCGCCGGAAGCACCACAAGATGCGTCGTATGCTGCACTGATGCGAAGCTTCCATGGGAAGGGCACCTGAGTTTTCCCCGGTTAAAGGCTATGGTGCAATGGTTTGCAAAAGGAGAGCAAGCAACATGGCTTCAGATATTGAAACTTTGGATGCTGCAAAAGCAAACATCATTCAATCATATCCAATCACCTTCCCTCTCTAATCTCAGGTTCTAGTCCGAATTCATGGAATTGGTTCTGGGTCTAAAGCGAATTCAAAAGAGCGTGATCTGATGAAACATAGCAACTCCATCTGCTGCCAACAGGTCTCAGAGCTTCACCCCAATCCATTTTACTACTTCATCCATCATATAACGATATGTTAAGTTGGTGGTGCCCTGTCATCCCGTTGTCATCTGACTTTTGCATGAATTGTCACACTTCAAATCTCCAAGTTCCATCTACATCCAACCTTTCAAGTTCCGTCTCAGTTTCGCACATTCTCGGTGGCACATTTCTGCAACCGATGGAAGACATCGCCTCCCCCCAGGAGCTCGTAGACCAAGAGTCGCTCCGGGCCATTCTTCGCGAATCCCATGAGGATCACCAAGTTTGGATGGCGAAACTTGCTGAGCACGCGCACCTCTTCCTGTGATGACTTGAGGATGATGAGGATGATTTTCGTCATTTGGTGAGATATCATGGTATGTAACATGATATAACATGACATTATACGATGATACTAATAAATGATATAGTCAATAAGCAAGGAAGCTGGCATATTCAGTAAAAAGTATTTAGCAACAAACATGAAGGTGTTACAGTAGCCATTTTTGAATAAGATACACCTGGGAATCTGGGTTGTGTTAAGCAACACTACTGGGGGTTAAACGATGGTGATATGGCCGAGAAACGCGCGTTTCTAAGTGTGTTGGAAATACTGGGTGTCAAACCTCCGAAGAGGGGACGGGATTGATGACTGGAAACATGCGGATGCATTTCCCGCATTGGGTGATGATCATCTTGAATCATCACACATTATGACATTCATCCAATCCCATCCATAATAATCATCGTACCGGTCCCATGATATCAAATCCGTGATAACCCTCAAATACTCATCATGACTCATCAAATCATTAAAAAAAAACATCATCAAAGGCGTCCCAGTCAATCACTAAAATTGAACAACTTGTATTTCTGATGTTTTTTGGGAAAGCAATCGACCAATTACTGCTACCTCCACTTCCCCGGTCTGCTGAGCCTCAAAACCTGCTTGGTCAGGCAGACCCAACACCTGCAGCTGGTTCAGAACGGGATTCCCCCACAATCTTGTAACTTTGGAAAAAATCTAGGGGTCACAAAGACTTTGGTATACCATCCATTACCATATACCTATTGATTGCTATATGATCTCTCCCCTCTATTAATCAACCAGTGGAAAAGGACAACTATATTCTCCTAATGGATCGCGATAATACCCAATATACTAGTTAGTATCATCCCAGAAATAATCCTCAACCCACTGCGAAGCATGCGCAGCCTCTAACTGTAAAGTGCCTGGGACCCCTGGTAAATGTAAGTAGGCTAGCTAGGCAGTGGGGATTCACAGTTGGGGGCTGTTCTGGGAAATAGCTCCAAGAAAAGGAGAACCCAGGACTCGGTGAGGCCACAGCTCCCCGGAGAAGCCGGGTGAGGTGGCTCACTGAGCAAAGCGGTCGAGGCCGAGAGCTCGCCGCCAAATGGCACGAGAAGTACGAGGATCGACAAAATCCTTGCTTCACCTAGAGCATCCAAACCTGTCCCTGGGACATGTTTTCTACAATTGGCAACGCCATGTGTGCTTTGTAGCAAAGTCGTGCCGTGTGTGCAACAGCTTGACACATAGCAGTCAAAGCATACGTTTGTGTGTATCGCTTTGCTTGTCAACATGCTCGCGCTACCAGAGCAGAACGTTACCACATGACCCTGTAAGCAATTTGGTGTTCCAGCTGACATCTGTGACTGTCAGACCCTGCCAGAGATGCAGCAAGCACAGTGTTGCAAGACACGGCTGGCCAGAATTGTTTTACTTGCAGGTACTTGAGCCTATCTTTTGGTTATAGTACATTCATCAGTGGGTTCGCTCTGCCATCCATGATTCACAACAACCAACTTCTCCTACAGGTTTCTTATCTTTGAAACTTCCGCCGCCGCCTTGTGCGGTGCTGATTATTTTCCTTATTTTGTTTGAATGGAAATGGGGCATTATACCTAACATATGGGATATTATATCTAACATATCACAGGGACATTATACCTAACATATCACAAGAGCGTGGCTAAAATAGGGAGATCTGGGGGTAAATGTATGTGTGTGGCTAACCCGGTTTCATGTCGCAACACAGGTGTGTTTGAAAGTGAGGGTATGTGGGTACCCCCAAATCATGCGGTGAAAAAAATCTTAGAACATTTTTGTGGGGAAAGCGGCATACCCCTCTTTTCAAACACACCCATACTTGGATACCAACCAACTGACCTGCAAACATGGTTCCACAGTTGATTTTTTCTCCTCACACCTTCTGGCGCTGTGGCCAGGCGATTTCTTGCCATTTTTTTGGGATCTGCCGGCACTTGGCTGGGTGAAAATCACGTTTGATTGATGAGCTATCAAGATTGCAAAATAAAAGGTTGGTTTTAGAGCCACTGCAAGCGGATCCAGTGCCATGAACAGCGTCCTCAAAACACATGTAGGAACCCACAAAGAATAGCTGAAGTTGACCACTTATTCTCGACAGTTTTCTCAAAGGTTGATTTCCCAAAGTTTTTCCATTCAAAATGTGTTCATCACTTACCCTAAGTTAAGTGGTACCATCCCAAATCATGTCTCCAACCTCAAATTTCAATTTTCCCAAATTTATTGTTTGGTGTCATCCCAGTTCAATCTATTTCCATTCAAATTAAATATTACTATCCCAAATCAAATATATTCTTCGAAATGCACTTAAGTTTCCCACTCCAATTTCTCATTCCAACTGCTCATGGCCATTGCGCAAGCCGTAGCGCCATCTCACTGCGATACCACCTGGATTCAGAGAGGGCGCCAACTGCAAGAAGTGCGCTTTGATGGGGGTGACTGGATGGTGTTTCGTGTGCGAGAAGCCAACTGCAAGTTTGAAAATCAACCCTCGACACTTTTCTGGGTGCACAGTGCGTTCAAAAATGTAGAGAATGCTGTGGACCAAAAAAAGTTTTTTTTTAAAGTGATGTTCCATGTCCTGCTCATTCGCCTTCTTTTGCATACCAAACAGGATTTCGTAGAAGCCCTGAAATTCCCTGACTTGGTTGCCAAACCAAACTCATGGCGGACGGTGCCATCGTTGAGCATGCGCAGCAGCCTGCGCAGCAAGCTGGTGTGCCCACACAAGATTGCTGGAGATCTGTTCGTGCAAGTCCTAGTGATTGCTGGACCTGCACGCATCAAATTGTTCATGTTAGGTGTTGGTTTCAATCTTCAGATTTCAAAAAACAGACCCCTGAAATTCAAATCTGAAAGTCAGCAATTTGAATCAGGTGCTGGCAAAGTGAGCTGGAGCAAGGATGATGTGGACCCTCGAATGCATTTTTGATAGTATCTAAATCCCCAAACCACAACCAACCAAGTTCTTTGTTGGTCCGGTTCTGCCCGAGCGCAATTTCTTTGAAGTTCAAAAATTTTGGAAGTCCATATTTTGGAAACTAGAGCCTGGGAAAAATGAAACCACCTGGACTGCATTTTCTCGCACTAAGTTGTGCAGGCATCAAAAAATTCTTTGGGTTCCAACGCATTGGGTTCAGTCCAGTCAGGAAAATCTCGCCCGTGACATCCACAACTTCCTACCGGTTGCAACTGTCACCTACCTCCAGTCTGATGAGTGGGCAGGTGGCCCGCTGGTTGACCTGCGGTCGACTTTGAGACAGCCGAGCTTCAAAGAGGTTGCCAAGAACTATGTGTGGCTTTATAAAATCGTTGAACACTTCCCATCGAAGGTGTGCATGGTTGGGATTGTTTACATGGGTTCAACCTTCATTTTAAGACCGTTCCATGGGGTTTTGATTTACCAATGTTTCCTTTTTGTTAGGATTCCCTTTTCAGGTCCCAAGCGCTTATTTCTTGACGGATACTTTCTTGGCTTTGGATCGACGTCTTCAACTAAAGCTGCTGAAACCGGACAAGACCAAGGGAGAGGACAAGATGCGTTTAGCAGGGCTGAAGGTCAAAAAGCTTCTTGGCGCTTTGAGGGCGCTTTGGCGGAGTTCAGGTCAGAGCCATGACAATCGTGTTGCAGTCTTGAAATCCATGATCCAAGCATCTCCTGCACGTGCAGCAAGGGAAGAGGTTGAGCAACCTCCACCAGAACCTGCGCCACCATCTTCTGACAGTGAGCCCGAGGCTGACTCACATGAGGAGGAGGAGGAGGAGGAGAACAATGTTCAGGAAGAGGAGGGTGAGGGCAGTTCAGGTGAGGAAGGTTCACGTGAGGATGGTTCAGGTGAAGAGGGTTCAGGTGAAGAGTGTTCAGGTGAAGAGGGTTTGGCTGAGGATGCCGCGGATTCTTCTCAAGCCGCTTCCACTCAGGAAGATTCCGTTGACTCACTGGGTGCTGAAACCTTGCGCCTTGACCCTGTGCCAAGACCGTTCACCCCAACCAGTGTTCAGAGTGTTGAGACTTCCGAAGAGGAGAGTGAGAGTGTCAGGGATTCCCAAGTCAGTTCCGGATGGATGGGCAAAGCCATCATGGCTGGAAACCAGCTGGACCCTTGTTTGATCTCGTTTGAATTGTTTTTGTTTCACTTTTTTTTTCATGCATGCATGCATGCATGCATGCATGCATACAAGCATACAGCAAATTTGCAGTTGCGTACATGCTTGTACATACATTCATACACACACACATACATACTTACATTACATTGCATACATACATGCTTCCGTCCATCCATGCATCCATGCATCCATCCCGCGTCATACATCCACAGGACATCCTTACATCAATCCATCCATCCATCCATCCATCCATCGATTTATCCATCCATCCATCCATCCATTTATCCATACATCCATGCATACATACAGCCATACACAGATACACACATCAGGCATGTTTTTGCGCACTTGCATTTTCATATGCTAAATGCAAATATATATATATATATACATATATGTACATATGCATACATATGCATACATATGCATTATATATAAAAAATACATATTGACATGAAATCTGTTCCATTTTCCAGGTTTATGCAGATACAAAGTTTGATACATTCTTGAAAATGTAGATTTAAGACAAACATAGAAGATCTATTGCCAATCAACATGTCCTCACAGCCCAGGACCGGGAGAGAAAGCAGCGGGAGAGCCTTGAGAAGACTTTGAACGACATCAAAGCGGAGTTGATTCGCGAGCTGGGTGAGCTGGGGGATTCAGAGTGGGAGATGCACGCCGCATACTGCAGGAGAGTCATGGGTTCCTATGGCGCCCCATCCTACGGTGCCTAAGCCGAGCTAGCAATATGTCAGGGTTGCAGTATCTGTCCAANACGCCGCATACTGCAGGAGAGTCATGGGTTCCTATGGCGCCCCATCCTACGGTGCCTAAGCCGAGCTAGCAATATGTCAGGGTTGCAGTATCTGTCCAAGTTGTATACAAGCTGCATTCACCTTCCAAGTTGTGTGCAACTACATCCACCCACACACAGGACCAAAACAAACATTATATTGCAGAATCTGTTCCATTTCCATTTCATGGTAGCCCAGGTATGCTTTCTGGCGGCGACTTCTACAAGAGGTGGCTTGCAAAGCGGAAAGCCCAGGACTGCTCAAATCATTAGACGTGTGGATGCCTAATTTGTGCACTTTCAATTCAAGATTAATCCAAATATCGGTAGAACTGACCGAAAATAAAGGTATCTAATCTTAACTAGTGTATGACTTCTTTGCCAAGCGCTGAAAGACCCATGCAGCCTGATGCTTATCCACCAGGATCTTCGATCTCCAGACCTGTATGAGCCGGAGGCGCTACACTGTTGGGGGATCTGGCTTGATACCACGAAGAAAGGGCAACCTGTAGCCCACTCTTGTGAGATGTTTTGGGGTTCAGCAGTTTTGGTTACAGGGTTATAAGTCACCAATCGTGTCAGGTGTCTCGTGCAGAACCATTCAACCGGGCCCTTGGGATGATGCAGCTGGAGTGTACTTTGGAATCCCAAGAGCACCATGTGATGCAACCTGCAGCTAAGAAACCCCGAATGATCGAGAAAGTGGCAGCATTTCTGGATAGCGTTGAACCGGATCTTGTTGGAGCTCAAACCGTCATTTGCTGCAAGTAGCATTTTGTCCCC
>BGPT01000160.1:87730-100967 GCA_003297045.1 Symbiodinium sp. clade C Y103 | reverse complement strand
TGGGGCCTGGTCCCAATCGAGGCCAAGAAGATGGCCATGAGCAAGCCTGGCGGAAAGACACGAACCACATCCGCTCAGGGAGAGTTGGGGGCACCACTTTCTGTGTTTCACGGGTACAACCTTGAAACTTTGGGCATCCCCATTGATGCTAGATGCCGGGAGGGTGGTGTGTATCATGGCAAGCACTGGTATACCGTTGTTGGCAAGACCGGCGCAGTAGCTAGGTCCAACTTAGGTAGCCCTTTTTATGTTCATGTTTCAAGCTGTATATAGATTTTGCATGGTTTTACTATGGTTTTGTAGAGATAGATCCATGTGCTTCAAGAATGTGCCATACGCAGGAAACCTGTTATCTCAGGCAGTGGAGGTTCTCCTGAAAGCGAAAGCCTTCGTTGTCAAACGCACTGCTGGGTCCGATGATCAGAATTTGAAGAAGGGACAGGTCACATGGTCAAAGTTTCCCAATGTTCGAGCTGCTTGGGAGGAAGCTAAGAGGCGATCCGGGTTTGTCATCTAGGATTTCAGGGTTNAAGAAGGGACAGGTCACATGGTCAAAGTTTCCCAATGTTCGAGCTGCTTGGGAGGAAGCTAAGAGGCGATCCGGGTTTGTCATCTAGGATTTCAGGGTTTTCAGGGTAGGTCATTTTGAACGGTGACGGCTTCTTAGAAAACACACTGAAGCTTCATCTGATGTTGACCTGATGTGTGAAACACATGGGGCAGTGCTTCGCAGCTGTGCGTCCAGTTCAAAACCACAATTCATAGATGTACGCACAATAGTTCTGAATCAATGCAAATGTTTGTTCCCAAAACACCTGTCTTTTTCTGAGCGCAGCTACGATATACTGCAGTTTGATTTCTATGGGGTAGGGGTCGGCAGTTCTCAGCTCAACTATAGGCATTTGACTACATTTGCAAGTTGAGTCGTAGGTCCCAACAATGTACTCGGCAGCGGCAGCAGAAGTTGAAACAAAGAATTGTGGGAGGTAGTCTGCGCACGAATCAGCATAGCTTCTACTTGAAAATCTCACAGTCTCAATCACAACAAAATCAAATTTGTTTTCTTTAGTGATCTGCTGTTCTTATACCCAATCCCGTAGGATCCCTCCCAGAACTTTGTGCCCTGGTTTTGCACCTTGTCCGGAGGTACAGCAGCTTCCCTCGGAGAGAGACAATCCTCAGGTTCAAGGACTTGCAGTGGGAATTTCGGTGGAAATCTTGAGATGGTTGTTCTGTCGCTTGGGTCTAATCTGTAGGGGCCCACAAACAGGTTTGTTCTCTTATCTGTTGGCACCTGAAAGAAAGATTTGCTCAACAATCAACTACTTGGCAATCAGCTATTTGAATTTTTGCAGCTCTAGACTTATATGTGTTGCCGACTTGCCTGATCGAAACATTGCACGAACAATTCTGCAGCTTTTCTTGGATTGAGCTGTTGAAAGCTTTGAAGTACTATAGTAGATCCCTCTCGCAAAGATGGGCAAACGTCAGCATGAGAGAAATGTGAAGAAGGTTAGGAAGGACCTTCCCTTTCAGTCTGACCCGCAGCCTTCGATGAAAACCCCTCGCAACATGAAGAACAAGCAGAAGTCTTGGATTCTGGCCGGACTTAAGCATCTCAAGGCACCAATCGTTCCATGGCCTCCAAGGTAGAGGCAAGTGTGGCATACAGTTGGCCCAATCCTAATCCAACACATATGTGTTATCATATAGATATAGATATAGATACATATAATATATATATATATGTATGTATGTTTGTTTATTGCGTGAGTATCTTGGAGGCAAGAACAGTGGTGATTTTGCCATACACTGATTTCCTGGAGGTTCCAGGAGCAAGCCAGGCATAAATTGAAGGTGTCAACTCATATCCACGTAAATGAATTTCCCTTGGATTGGGGTTTCAAAAATCTCAGAATTCTTAGGGTACTTTTTTAATGTATTGATTCCTGCCCATGAGGAGCTGTTTGAAGGGGTGAAGGAAAATCAGGGCTCACCCAAAATCTAATCCAATTGGGGATGCAGTTGGAGGAAATACTGGAGTAACCCCTTCAAGTTAAGATATGGTCATTGTGAATTTGATAATATACCATATATTCATTTATTTCAAGATTTGTTTCCAATTATCAATTAGTCATAGCAAAATTTGGGGCACCCCCAATAAATCAGGGGCCAAAAACTATAGAATGTTGCACATTGTCCGAAAGGTCAAACCGGATTGGGTTCACACCAAGTATAATAGAACCTTTGGGGTTTACCCGACAACCCACATAGATTCTTGTTGCACCATCTCTACGCGAAGGTTTTGGCTACTCTTGTGACGCTGCTCTTTCAAGTTGATGGACTTGATTGGACAAAGCCGGCGGACCATGTCGAGACCTTTGCTGGGGCTATGGCTGTCACACGTGGTGAATGGCTGGACTGGGCTTGCCAAAATGTCCCAGCATCTAACATGTGTTGATTCCTTTTAGAATTGCCACTCCAAAAAAAACCATTGTTATCCTTGTTGTGTCCCTGAAGGAAGGCAGGCATGCCATCCCCCTGGATCTGACACTTGATCCGGCTAACATGGACTTCTTGACAGACAAGGGATTTTGCAATTGTCTTTACCACATTTGCAATAGCAAGCCTGGAAGTGGCTTCAGTGTGTTTCAAAACGGTGCCAGAAGCGGTTGATAATCTTCTTGCTTACGCATTATGGTTCTTACCCAATAGTACCAACCTGCTCATAGCCTATACCAAGCTCAACTCTTGGAACAAAGTGTCTAATCACTATAGCAAAAGGGCTGGACATCGGCTGAACCCCCATGCACCTCATCAGGTCGAGAGGATCTACTTTGAGGTCATCACGTAGGCCTTTAGGACGAGATGATTCGGAAGCAGTGCGGCAAGGAAACGTGCTTTGTGGAAGGGCTGTGATTCTTTGCATTTTGGCATCGGCCAAAATGCTGTGGTGGGTGCTAGAACAACCTCAATCCAGCTGTATGCATTTACATCCGATGTTTCAGTACATGGTTCGAATACTTGGGGTGCATCGCCTGAGGGTGACAATGTCCTCCTTTGGAGGGCCCACAAAGAAGGGGACCCACCTTTACTCAAGAGCCTTGACTGTTTGGTGCAATCATTTCTAAGTTGATTTCCCCCTATGGAACATTCTCTGAATGCATTCCACTGACTGAAACCTACAATTACAATGACTCTTCAGGTCATGAGTGTATCGAAGACATCCAAGAGCATACGGTACCAGAGCAGTTGGAAGATCGGGACATGGCTGTCCCCTACTACAACGCTCGGGGGGAAAGGCGAGTTCATGGTGGAAAAGATCTTAAGAGTTCCCAACACTACCCTGACCAGTGTCTTTGCTTACCACACCATATCACATTATGTTTTCATAAGTCTTTTGTGATCGAACAAACGCTCTTCAAATTTCCCAACACGATATACCCTGATCAGTGGCTTGCTTACCACACCATATCACATTATGTTTTCACAAGCCTTTTGTGATCAAAATTTCCAACTACACAGAATAGCTTTGTGGGGCCTTGATTTCCCAATTCTAGGCCCCGCAAAACAGCTCATCCCAGGTTTGGCATTGCCATGGCAAAGGCTCGGACATCCAACAGGAAGAAGAACTTCCGCACTGCCATGAAGTTCCTTCGCGAAGCGAAGGCAACAAAGAATGATTTCGATCGCCGAAGGCGGCTCAACCAAAGGTGGATCCGACAAGCTGATCTGCAGCCAATCATTGACTTCTTGTCTCAATCTCACAACTAGAGAGATACCTTTACCTGTTGATGTTGGGCAATGGGGGTTGGAATGCCAACTTCCATCAATCTCCAAATTCAAATTGGGGGACCGATTGCAAAGGTCATTGAACATCAAATCAAGATGTCTGTGCCAAAAAAATGCCAATAGTGTGATGCGCTTTGAAGGGTTGTTTGATGTGTGTTTCCCAATCTTGTTGGAAATATGTGATCATTTCTTTCCTCAATTGAACCCCATTAGGATCAATTTGATTCCCACGCCTTCCTTTGATCCAGTGTTCCCCCTGACAGCCTTTGATACAGTCTAGCCCAGCCCGGCCTCCAGGACCATGCCTCGTTTCTCCCTTGCAGAGACTACGCAGCTCAGCTTGCCTGACATGTTTGGCCAGCTCACTGCTGGCTAAAGTGTGGTTGTGGAAAGATGTCACAAGGAGGTATCTGGGTTCAGACAAAAAAACGACATTATCAAAAAAAAATCACAAAAAAAATGAAAAAATTGGTGCAAAAGGATCGTGCGCTTTGTAGCGAGAATCATGCGAGATGTAGCGAAAGCATGCGACTTGTAGGAATTTCAAAAATCATCAGATTTTCAACTTGATCCTGAACTATGACAAACCTTGACTACCATCGAACCTCTCGGCAACAATCGTGCGAGTTGTAGACATATGTGCTTTTCCGCAGGGGTTTTCCAGGGTCTCAAGTTTCAAGTTACCTGTGGGGTAACCATGGCCCTACCAGACAAACGCCTGAGGCAGAAAACCAGTCCTAGTACTAGTGGGTCTGCCACTGACACCAAAGGTGGGAAACGTGAAAAGGCAGAGAAGGTGAAGGCAGTAAAGCCGAGCTCCAAAGTGAGGAAAAACTTGAAAGCTGAGAAGGCAAAGGAGAAGACAAAGCAGAAGCAGGAGAAGGCAGGTATGAAGGAGAAGAAAGAGGCCAAAGATAAGAAAGACAATAAGGAGAAGGAAGGCCACAAGGAGAAGAAGGACCGCAAGGAGAAGAATGGCCAAAAGGACAAGAAAGACCATAAGGAGAATAAAGACCAGAAGGAGAAGAAAGATCAGGAGGCGAAGAAGGACCAGAAGGAGAAGAAAGATCAGGAGGAGAAGAAGGACCAGAAGGAGAAGAAAGGTCATGAGGAGAAGAAGGGCCAGAAGGAGAAGAAAGATCATGAGGAGAAGAAGGACCAGAAGGAGAAGAAAGACAAGAAGGAGAAAGGTGTTGATGAAAAGGATGAGAAGGAGGTGCAGACTAAGAAGGCCGCGGAGAGCAAAGACAATACCGAGACGACAGCGGCCAAGAGGAAGAGCCAAGACCAGGTCGAGAAGGAGAGTAAGAAGACAAAGGTAGTGGCACCAACAAAGGAAGAGAAGAAGGCGCTGAAGAAAGAGCAGAGGAAGGAAGAGAAAAGAGAAAAGAAGATTCAGAAGAACGCGGCCAAGGCAGCCAAGAGTCATGAGTCTCAGAAAGAGAGCAAGGATGAGACAGAGACACCAAAGAGGCCTCCAGCTATCAGGTATGTCCCAGTGGAGAAGAAGAAAATCGAGCCCATCTTTGAAACACCTACGCAATCACCAGCGGGATCAACAGGTGGGACTTCAGCCGAGTCAACACTTTCACCAAAAGCAACATCAATGGAAAGAGCCAATGAGAAACTCAGGGGGTTGACCGCCATGCTGGAAAGCTCTACATCAGCAAGTGAAGCTGGTGATTCGGATCTTCTTTTTGATGCTGTGATGGAGGGAGATGTGAAAAAGACGACGGAAGAGGAGGCAGGTGAGAAGGAACCGGAGGAGGCTGGAGACACAAGCGCTTCAGAAGAAGGAGAAGAAGAAGGAGATGATAGTGATAGTGAAGAAGATGATAAAGACGAAGAGCAAAGCCAGGAGATGAGTGAAGATGAACAAGATGGTTCTGACCATGATGGAGAAGAAATGGATGATGAGGAGATGCAGGAATTTCTAGGTGTGAGTCTAACCGAAGAACCAGAGACAGACGAAGATGAGGAAGAAGAAGAAGAAGAATCCGCCGATCAGGAGGAAGACGAAGAGGAGGAGCCAGAAGTTGAGACAGAGGGAGATCAACAGAAAGAAGATGTCAAGGTGGAGGATGACAAGAGCGCACATGCACTAGTACCAGTGACACAAGCGACGGCCTTTGGCACACAGCTCTTGCGCAATAGCATCTTCAATGTTGATTATGTGGAAACTTCGTTTTGCTAAAGGGGGAATGGATTAAGACCACAAAAACAAAATATGTTTTCCATTGACCCTACAGATTTTATCCTCCGCACTGAGCCACTTGAACTCTCAGGTACGACCAACAAGCGTGAATACGACACTTTCGTGCGCCAGATCAAGACGTCTGGCAAATTTCCGACCCAGCTCAGTGAGTTTGCCCAGACAAACCGCTTAGAGTTGTTCAACATCTGGATGAACACAGGTTGCTCCTGGGAATCCTGTGCGTTGGAGGTCACACGACTTCAAACCACCAAGAACCAGACGATCCGTGGCTGGAAGGCCGTTCAGGGGAAGGAACTTCGAACCAAATACGATGAAACTAAGTTCAACCAGCTNCTGGAAGGCCGTTCAGGGGAAGGAACTTCGAACCAAATACGATGAAACTAAGTTCAACCAGCTGATCTCTGCTAGGAAGTCAGCTGGATTGTTCTACGCGGACGAAGATTTTCCAGACGATGAAGACGAGTCTAGATACTGATTAACATCAAATTTATCTTTCGCCCAAAAATTCCATGGATGGATGTGTGGGTATCTTCTCTTTTATCCACCATCAACTTTCAGCCAAGGAAGCTTGGTATTTTATGCGAGTTGGCCAGGAAATCAAAAACAAGAACGAAACAGCAGACCGCTTGAAGCTTGGAGCTTCCAAACAAGTTGATGATGCACTTCGTCAAAGCTTGACCGACAAAGATGAGGGAATCTTGCGGCCTGGCGCACTCCCAAAGATCGAAGGTGTTTCGGCCTCTGCGAGCAAAGCGTTGGCTGCATCATTTGGTCAGGCTGGGTCCTGGTGTTCCGGATTTACCCATTCCTCTGAATAAGATCCTGGAAAAACGGTTATAGAGTTCTGTTATATACCAAGTTTGAGTGGAGCAGGAATCATATTTACTTATGCAGGTTGAGGTTTGAACATCCGTTCCTCTATCTCTTTAATTCGTGAACTTGGGAATTCAATCTGGTTCAGGTGGCAGCCCCAAAGAAAAAGCCAAAGGAGAAAGTTGAAAAGGTTGAAGCTACCAGTGCCAAAGGTGAGGCTGTTGGGCGCCTTGACACACTCTTGAAAGATTCCGCAGCTGCCCGAACATCGTCGATTACCCTTCAAGCTGTCGAGTACGCAGCTGAGCTGAGTCGTCAGCTGCTTCAATATGCAGAGACCTTGGAAAGTTTTTACCAGGAGGTGAAACAGGCTGTGGCGCAGGATGAAGATGAAGATTTCTTCAAGCGCTTGATTGACAAGATCAAAGAAAAGGAAGCGTTTGGAGTGAAAGCCCAGGCGAGCTGGGTAGTGAGTGAAATCCAACACCAAAAACTGATACTGAAGTGTCAGCTACATGTCATCAAATTGTTTTCCTTTTGAAAGGTGAGTGTGCTTGCTAAATTGCAGGCATTCTAAGTAGTGGGAATAGAAAAAAACAAACCCACTGTCTTCGAAAGCGAAAGCCAAGGCCAAGGCCAAATCCAGCAACTCCAGGAGGGCCAAGGCCAAAGCCACGGTGAAGCCTGACGAGACTGAGACATGATATCTCTAACAACAAGCTGAGGGTTTTTAGCTTTGCAATGTCGTGTAAAAGCTAGTGGGGCTTGGCAAGTGCTATCACTTGCGCGTTTTGACCATATGACTCCGTACTTCCAAACCTTCCAGCTACCCTTAGGTCCTTGGCCACTCATTTCGTGAAAAATGTGAATGATAAACCAACCACTATGGAACAATTAAATGATTTTCAGTGAGATCCTATTCTTTTGGATGTGGCCTTGGTCGTGGGGGCTGTTGACATTGGAGGCTTATAGATCTTAGGTGCTGCGCGAGACAAAAAAGCTTGATACCTACAACCTTCCAACCCCGACAGTCTCTAAACAGATGTAGCCCACCTGCTCGCCAGGTCTTGGATTGCAATCATCTTCATCTTCCAGGTGCGTGATGGCCTATCTCAGCGCGATGGGGCTCAATGTTTTCCAAAAGGTCACGTTGGGAACTATTGGAAATAGAATCTAATCAATTGGCATCCCAATGCTGGGAACCACAGGAAATTATCATTTGAAACTGATTTCATTCAAAGCAGCCCCATGTTGGGAACCATTGGAACTAGAAATTCTGAAGGCAAATCCATGTTGAACAGGGCCCCCATTTTTGGGAACCTTGGACATATCATTGTAAAATCAATTTGGAACAGTGTCCCTATGTTGGAAATTGTTGGAAACTTCATCCTAAATACCATTCAACAAAGTTCAGATATCTCAAATTTCTTGAGGGGGTCCCTGCACAGGAAACGTCGACGCCTAGAAGACTACCAAGAGTCCCAGACCGTCAACACAATGGCGGATATGATCGGTAGGGGGAAGATAAGTGTGGAAGGGGCAGCTGGCCTCGCTCGTTCTATTTGCAAAGACCATGACATTCCACATGCGGCTTTACAAGCATTTGCTTCTCTAGGAGCTGACGGGGCACATCCAGGGAACTCAGAGAGGGATCTGCACAGATGGTTGAACAACCTCTGGGGGTTCAAGCTCCAAACATATACAGTCCACATCAACTTACACGTAGCTGGGCATCTAAATATCTTTCCAAGTTTCAGTTTGTTTGGCACCATTCAAGTTCTTCACAACACTTCAGAGTTAAAACTCCGATGTTTCAATTCATTCAAGCTTTCAAACCTGTGAAAATTTGCAAGGTTTGAAACAATGGATGCACTGTTTTGACAAGGTTTCAACACGCCCAACATGTTTCCCTCGACCGGCCAGCTTGCCTCAGGTAGGTGGAAAAGTCCCGAGATCAACACCTGTGCAGATGTTGTTGCCCCACGAAATTTTGCACTGCCTATCAGAGTGTGGGTCCTCATTTCTATTTGATTCAGTGATGCTGGGACACATGGAGGATGCATCCAGGGTCCAATTCTGGGACCATGTTTTCATGCTGATGGCGCTGCTTTCCACCGAGACGACGAATACTTTGTTTACAGTATCACCTCTGTCTTTGGATCCATGTATGGCTTCAACAAAGATGTGCTCCTTACAAAGATTCCACTTTGTGTCATTCCAGAACGTCAGTTGAAGGGGAAAAAAGTTGCTTAACTACTGGCATGATTTTTACCCATGAAAATCATTGTTCTTGTCATCCTTCAGCTGTACTTTCTTGTCCCTGCCCTTCACCATCTCAGGTTCGAGCAGAGGCCAATCGGATCGTGGCTGATGTGATCAGCTGGTCAATGAAGATAGCAACCTCCGGCATTGGACCGGCCACCGGTTTTTATAACGAGGCGTTCAATGAATCCACCTACCGGGCTAAGCTCTGTCATGCCAAGCTAGCCAATGGATGGAGGCCATGTTCTTTTGAAAGGGTTCATGTATTAAAAATCTTGGGTCTCCTGTGGAAAGATTTCTATATATGATTTGGAAATAACATTGTATATAAATCAAGGTGCACACTCCGAACCGGGGTTTCATTGCCATAGATTAGTTTCCGATGTCCCTGAAGGGCTTGCTACTTCGCCTTCAAAGGGGATCTGAAAGCGCGATACCAGGTCCATGAGTTTCGCAGAAACTACCAGTGCAACCTGACACTTGCATCTCCTGTAGCAATGGTATTTATTTCAAACACTCATTGGTAAAATCTTATTCGCAATAATGTTTATGTGTAATTTGAATGGATTGTTTCTTTCGGGGTTCAACTTGGTCCCCAGGATTTGCGATCGATGTTTAGCAGAAACAGGTGACAACTGCGACCCTCAAATGAATTTTAGAAACATGTCAAGCACTGCAGCGTGGCCATTGACCGGCTTGGACCAGAACCAGTACGAACTTTTGGATGAGTTTTCACAATCACCATGGAGTGCAATGCCAGGATTCCATTTGGAAAACATTTCATTTGATTGGCTCCACAACGTCTACCTCGGAATAGGAAAAGATTTATGCGCAAGTGGTTTGTTGACCCTCATTGAAAAGAATGTGTATCAAGGGGAGGACATGGACGAGATCCTGGGGGATGTGCATAGAGAGATTCGTGCTACGTGCTCACAACATGGGTTTCTAATTCTGCACTTCTTAGCTACGAAGTTTTCTTTTGTTTCCGTGTTCAAATGGTTTCTGGACAAAACAAATGAAAAATCATTTGGCAGTGCATGCAAAACATCCCTCTCTTAGGCTCTACTTTCCTGCGAAACCACAACTCAGCAAAGCCAATGTGGGTGGAACGGATGACTATGCTGTTCTTGGCAGCAGGTACAAGGCTGCCCACGTCAAGACCATGATCTGGTTTTTAGCCAAAAAGACCCAAGAAATTGCAGATCTCAACCCTGAAGATTTTTGGCAACATTTTGAACAGTTTCCAATTTTCCAAATAACAACTTTTTATAGGGATTCTGGTGTTTTCATTCTGTTGATTCAATCCTGGTATGGTCCGTTTCTCAACTTGAGGATCTGTCTTCATCTTTACCTCCGAGCGTATGCAGAGCTTGCTGGATACTACTTTGCACGGGGAAAACTGATGTACAAAATGCGTCACAAGTACCACTACATGACCCATGTTAAAGTAGACATTGGTGTCTACAAGATCAACCAAAGAGCTTTCCATACATTTGATGAAGAAAGTTGTTTAGGCAAACTGAAAGCCATTGGCATCCGTTGCCATGGAAGAACAGTTTCCTTTCGTATTTTCCAGCGATATTTGCTGGCTTGGGCTGTGTGCCTCCAAGAGCACCGCAAATTGTGTGAAGGGGTTTGATTGCAACTCTTCATCTCCAGCAACAAAGACTATTGGTAGGGTTTCCTGGAACTGCCACATAGAGAGAGACGTGTTTTTATCTTTGGTTTGCATTGTTGCTGCTGATGGATGGATGCCAAAAAATGATCAACTGTCATTTAGGGGAAGTGCTGGTGGACAACAACCTGGGGAGCCCAGCCTCCACGACCCGAAGAGCGGATCAAAACTGGTAGCCATGGCCACTGCTACTTCCGGTTGGGTGGTGATCAAACCCAAAAATCCCAGAAGGTCCCAACAATTTGGATTTGTGGTTCAAAGTTGATTCAACCATTCTCACTTTTACCAACAATGGGTATTTATAAAATGAAGATGCACCATCTAGAAAACAAAAAGTGGGGCCCCTCTTTGAGTGACCTGCCGGACTTTGAGGTAAGCACGGTTCGGGATGCAATCCGGGTTTTCTATGGTTACAGCCATGAAAATTTAGTCAGCAGTAACTTCATAGGATTGGAATCTCAATCATCAACCAAGATTGGTTTGTTGGAAAAGAAGGTACATCAATCTCAGTATCAACTGGTTATCATCAGTTTTCATGTGGGTTGCAAATTTGGTGGTATACCACAAATCAAACAACTTGTTTATTTTTTGGTGCAAGCCTTCCTGCTCGCACCCTTGAACCTTTGCGAGCTTGTGGTCAGATGGGACACCCCAACGCGCTCACAAACTTTGGATTTGTTGAATGGCTAGGTCACCCCAAACAAATTCCAAACCGTAGCTTGTGCTAATGGCTAAATCTAATTCTAACACCATTACCTTTTCAAGGTGACAGAAGGCACCACAACTGTCCCAACTTTGCTGAAGTTTTTCCAACATATCATCATTGCTTTTAAATTCAGACAGGTCACAATTATACAACAGGGCCCATCAATTTTAAACAAGGTTATATACGTCCTGTACCCTTTGCAAGCAAACACACACACACACACACTGAGCCCCAAATTTGGGTTAGTATTTCCCAGGCATCTATACCAAGGTCAAGGGTCCAGCCGGTTCTCTGGGTGCAATCAAAAACGACATGTTTGTTTGAACTGTCCCGTTTTGTGTAAGTGCAAACGGAGTGTTTCAACATGCGCGTTTTTACCGGGAATCTCTACATCAAATAACAAAAATACATGGTCCTTTATATGGCTCCCAACAGGTACCCCATATGAACAAACAAGTTAATGGAAACCAAGTCATATATAGTTGATTACATTATATATCACCGTGGTCGTTTTCACCGTTGTCGTTTTCACCTTTGTCGTTTTCACCGTGGTCGTTTTCACCGTGGTCGTTTTCACCGTGGTCGTTTTTACCGTGGTCGTTTTTACCGTGGTCGTTTTCACCGTGGTCGTTTTCACCGTTGTCGTTTTCACCCTTGTCGTTTTCACCGTGGTCGTATTTACCGTGGTCGTTTTTACCGTGGTTCTCTACTATATTTCATACATACATATATATGTATATTATAAATATATTATATATATGTCTAAATGTGTGTGTATGTCCGTTCCTGTATGTATATCTATTCTTTTGACTTAACGCGCCAGTCTATGTGACAAAAACGGCATTGCTTATAGCAATGCCGTTTGGATTGGGCAATTCAGCAAGCAGTCTTGCAAAGCTTGAAGCAAAGCTAGGTGCTGGAGCTTTTGGCTCAACATGGACAAGGTTGTGGCATGCTGGACAGGCTCAGGCTTTCAAACGGCATTGCTTAGTAATGCCGTTTTGGTTGGGCAACTCCAGCAAGCAGTCTTGCAAAGCTTGCAAGAAGCAAAGGTGCTGCAGGAGCTTCACTCAGCATTGACAAGGTTTTGGCATGCTGGACAGGTTCAGGCTTTCGCGCAAACGGCATTGCTTAGCAATGTCGTTTTCGTTTTTGTGATTCAAGCGCAAGCAATCTTCTGCAAAGCTTGAAGAAAGGTGGTTGCAACGTGTAGTTCAGCTTGTGGAAAGGTTCTCAGGCTCAGGCTTTAGCGCAAACGACATTGCTAAGCATTGTCGTTTACGTTCTTTGACTTCAGCAAACAGTTTTCAAAGTTTGAACAGATCGAAACATGATCAAGCTATGATCTAGTTACCAAAAAGGTATGTTTTCATATGTGAGGAAACGACAAGATTTTTGTCTTGCGACATCGTTTGAACAAAATCTTGCCGTTTGAGCAAAAGCATGTCCTGCAGGCATCGTTGGATGCTCTAGGCAAGCAATCGAAGACGGGGACGTTCCACGTCCAGGATTGCTGGGCTACCACGATTGGAATTCGTGGCGCGCCAACGATGGGCTGCGGCCAAGTAAGATCAGGCATGGAGACGAAGAGACGACCACCACTGCTGAGGAGGCTCAGTTGTGGAGAAACGTCATGGAAGCGCTCTATGGCCCAGACTGGAAAGATCAACTCGCCTCTCGTGGAGGTCAGTCCGCAGAGGAGGACGACGAAGAAGAAGACGAGGAGGAAGAGGAAGAAGACGAAGCCAGCGAAGAACTCCAAAGTGTGGAGGAT
>BGPT01000160.1:59937-73941 GCA_003297045.1 Symbiodinium sp. clade C Y103 | reverse complement strand
CAAGGCGATTGAGTACGCCTTGGTTGCTCTGGTCGAAGAGACTGAAGCTCAAGTAGAAGGAGTGGTGAAGCTGGGCATAGAAACTGCCGGCTTAATCCTGATGTGCTGGTGTCTCTACGCCCTCTACTGGTGGTGGCGGGACCGCGGACCAGGGNCTGACGTTTTTGGCTCAAGACTAAGCTGACGCCTCGACCGACGTGGACAAAAGTGCTTGCGAGCCGTTGGGTTCGTTGGAAGGCTTTTGGGGATTCACATATCATTTGAAAAATTATATAATATAATATAATATAATATTATATTATATTATATTATTTTTTTTTAATATTATATTATATCATATTATTTTATATCATATCATATAAAAAACATTATATTACATTATATTATATTGTATTATATTATACTGTATTATATCATATCATTTTAAAAAAATATGACATTATATTTTATTATATTTTATCTTATTATATTATATTGTATTATTTTATATTGTATTATTTTATATTATATTAGATTATATCATATTATATTATATCACTTCTCTTTCTGTCACCAATGTCACAGATCTCTGATGTCACCAGGTTCGCTGTCACCCTGGAGCAGGCCGCGCCCTGATTTGTGCCCATTTTGATTGCTCAATGCATTGGCAGCTAAGCAAGGAGCAAGTGATGTAATTTCACAGGTGTTCATGGAATTTCCGCAATGTCCCTCATCTTTGAACCACTTTACATGATGCAGTTTGTATAGCAAGTTTGAATAGAACAAATTTGAAAACCATGTGACCCTTGCCATGGGATCTGACGTCGACATTTGATTTGTCAGCAAACTCTTCATGTCAGGAACACGCTCCCTCATTGTGTTCGTTCCTTATGAAGAGTTTTGGCTGAACAGATTTTAACCGCCACAAGTGCGGACATACTTGATATACTTGTGTTGATGGTATGGGTTGCAGCTGTAGCAAGCCGCCTGCACTGGAGCCGCTCCATGGTAATGGGCTGCCAACCTTGCTGACTGCCGTGCCTGCCCGAGGCATGAGACCACTCAAGCCCAAAGGAGGCGTTGACGTCTCGTGCCATGCCTCTGAGGGTTCCAGGTGGCATTTGGAGCTCCTGGCCGTGAGCGCCGAGTTAAAGATGAAGCTGCAAGATCCGCAGTTCGTGGCGACTCGTTGTGACTTGGATGGCTCTGGAGATCTGGATCTGCACGAGTTGAAACATGCGGCTCGGGTCTATGGCATCTCCTTCAGTGGCAGCTCAGTAGAGAACGATGACGATGGCAGTGTTGATGTCGGAATTGTGATGGATGGGCAACCACGCATTAGCAAAGAATGCTTCGCTGAAATGGTGGCATCTCGACAGGGAACCCCTTCGATCAGAACCTTTGAATGAATCGGTGGAAGTTTTGGTAGGTTGGTAGGTGCCCAGAATGTTTGCATGTATGAATGTTGTGAAGTCTTGAAATTAATGAAATTTGGGACCAAATACTATTGGAGGGAAATTTTTGCCCAAACAGTGTGTCCACACTGAGGGATTCTTACGGGAATAGTGGAGGCCGGCGCTTGATCACGGTGCTCCATTTGGTCAGTCGCCGGCATTTTACCGGCAAATTCTCGCATAAGGTGGCTCTTGTGACATGTGCATATGCGTTTCGACTGCGCAGGCTCGCACAAAGTCTGCGTCCCGATCTTGGTTTGCAGCATTTTACCTGTACATTCTTGCATAAAATTATAAATGGTTTTCGTGATACGTCCAAAGTGCACTTCGACTGCGCAGGCTCGCACAAACTGCGGGTCGCGGTATTGTCGTGGTCCTGGGCTGCTCAGAATTCTAGCATAAAATTGGTCTTGTGACATGTCCAAATGCATTTCGATTGCGCAGGCTTGCACAAACTGCGGGCCTAGCTCTTGTTATGGTCTTGGTCTGCGTCGTTTTTCTTGGGAATTCTCGCGTAAAATGCCTCTTGTGACGTGTGACATGTCCACGTGCATGTCGATTGCGCAGGCTGGCACAAACTGCGGGTCATGCTCTTGTCATTGTCTTGAGCCGCGGCGTTTTTGCTGAGAATTCTCGAATGCAATGATGGCTTTTCTGATGTGGCCAAATGCATTTCGACTACGCATGCTCGCGTGAACCGGGAGTCTAGCTCTTCTCATGGTCTTGCTCTGCGCCATTTTACTTAAGAATTCTCGCATAAAGTGCTTCGTCACTCTTCGTCGTGTGGCATGTCCACGTGCATTTTGCCTGCGCAGGCTCACGCTAACTGCGGGTCTAGCTCTTGTCTTGGTCTGCGGCATTTGTGCTGGGATTTCTCGCATACAATGGGTCTTGTGATCTGTCCATGCGCCTCTCGATTGCGCAGGCTCGCGCAAAAGTAATCCTCCTGAAATCCTCTAAGAGGTCTTTTGGAGATCCTGGTCAAGCCCCCTCTTGCACAGGTCCTTGTGAGAAGATCTCTTGTAGATCCTGTTAAAATCCTCTGAGACGTCTTGTGGAGATCCTGGTCAAGCCTCCTCTTGTACAGGTCCTTGTGAGAAGATCTTTTGTAGATCCTGTTGAAATTCTCTGAGAGGTCTTGTGGAGATNGTCTTGTGGAGATCCTGGTCAAGCCTCCTCTTGTACAGGTCCTTGTGAGAAGATCTTTTGTAGATCCTGTTGAAATTCTCTGAGAGGTCTTGTGGAGATCCTGGTCAAGCCTCCTCTTGTACAGGTCCTTGTGAGAAGATCTTTTGTAGATCCTGTTGAAATTCTCTGAGAGGTCTTGTGGAGATNCTGGTCAAGCCTCCTCTTGTACAGGTCCTTGTGAGAAGATCTTTTGTAGATCCTGTTGAAATTCTCTGAGAGGTCTTGTGGAGATCCTGGTCAAGCCCTCTCTTGCACAGGTCCTTGTGAGAAGATCTTTTGGAGATCCTGTTGAATTTCTCTGAGAGGTCTGGTGGAGATCCTGGTGAAGCGCCCTCTTGTACAGGTCCTTGTGAGAAGATCTTGCGGAGATCCCGTTGAAGTCCTCTCTAAGAGGCCTTTGCGTGATCTTGTACAGGTCCTTGTGAGGAGAACTTGTGGAGATGCTGCTAAACTAAAATCCTCTCTCAAGAGGTCCTTGCATTGAGATCTTGAAGATGGTTTGGCTTGGAAGTGCTTGTATGGAAGTTTCCTGGAAATCATAGAAAGTTCTTATATGAAGGTCTTGTAAAGTCTTCTGTATAGAAGGTCCTTGTTTGACGATCTTCTGAACTTCTCTTCCATGTCCTGGTATGACATCATTATGAGGTTCTGGCATAAGGACTTGCTTCTTGTGCCCAAACAGTTCCTGTTGCGGCACTTACGAAAGTACCCAACCTGATCACCTTCTGTTCCGGAGCTATTGTTGCTTGCATTGAAAAGCATTGAATTCCTACCCCCCACCCTGTTTGGGGTCTCTTGCCGGGATTTTTTTTCGGTATGATGATCTCTTTTTTTGATTTCTGGTTTCCACCTTCTCTGCTTTTCTTCTTTCTCCTTTTCTGCTTCTTCCTACTTCTTTGCTTCTTTGCTTCGTTGCTTCGTTGCTTCTCCGCTTCTCTGCTTGCCTGCTTCTCTGTTTTTCTGCGTTTTCCTGCTTTTCTGCTTTTTTGCTTCTTTGCTTCTTTGCTTTTCTGTTCTTTTCCTTCTTGCCTCTCTGCTTCTCCGCTTTTCCCTGCTTTTCCCTGCCTTAGCCTGTTTTTCTCTGCTTTTCTGCTTTTCCTTGCTTTTCTGCTTATTTGTTTTTCTGCTTCTCTGCTTTTCCCTGCTTTTCTTTGTTGCTCATATAAATAGACCGGAAGAAACATCATTTAAATAAACCAACCCTAAATAAACGCTAAACCAAACCCCAAAAAAATAAAACAACTCTAAGTAAACCCTAAGCACACATTAAATAAATCTCAATTAACGCTAAATTAGCCCTAAACCAAACTTAAATAGATCCCAAACCAACCCCAAATAGATCTTAAACCAAACCTGAGTATGCCTAAATCACCCCCAAAACCAATCCTCAATGGATCCTAAACCAAACCCGAATAACCCCCAAGACTCAAAACCAAACCTAAATAGATCCTAAACCAAACCTAAATGAACCCTAAAACCAACACTAAACTAACCTTAAATAGATCTTAAACCAAAGCTTAATAAACCGATCTAAACTTAAAAACCCCCCTGAATAGATCCCTAACCAATACGAACACTCTGAATAAATTCTAACTCTGAAACCAACCCTTTAAACACATTAAAAACCCAAAACATCCCCCCAAAAACCTGAACTAACCCTAAAATCAACCCTAAATGAACCCTAGTTGCAAACTGCCGTGTTACATGAACAGTTCGAGCACTAAATGTTGCAAATACAATGGAAAATGAGAGGTTCGAACTCCAAAATGTTGCAAATACGTTGAAATTGCGGTTTCCAGCTCCAAAATGCTGCAAAGAGCAAGGAAAATGGACAGAACAGGAACTGCAACAAAAAATCCCCAAACGGAAAAAAAATCAAACAATTTTGGACCCATACTAGTTGACACGGTCGCCTCACAGGAACAAAGGAAAGATGAATGATGAAACGTGAGTTTCAATTGAGACTTGTTGGAACCCAAGGTGCATGGTGTGTGGGAGTGTGATGTTGCAGACATTTCGAGGTCTTTTGAATACATATTAATGCACTTGAGCATTTCGTTGTTGCTTTCTATGAAAACCATTTGGGATGTGAATTGAATCCAATCAGCTGGCAACTTTGTTTTCTTTATTGTTTTTTGAAGTGTGTGAGGAACAGTTCCGCACTCCCTGCGGGGGATGGCGTTGGGTCAGCTGCAACATCTTCGAGTTTTGTTCATCAACACTGGATGGCTCTCTACATCATGCAGAGCCTTCAACGGAGAGAATGCCCACGCCATTAGGAATGGCACGAAGTTCAGGCAAGACCCAAACAGTGACCCAAACTTGTATGCCTTGGACACCTTCGTGGTGACGCCTATGTCCAAACCAGGGAATTGCAAAGCCCGGGAACACGACGAGCAGCGAACAATTGGAGAAGCCTTTCGAAAGTCGTCCTTTTCAGAGCTGGTGAATCCATTTGGCCTCAGGGTTCATTGCTTCGTGTCCCACTTCTGGGGCCATGACTTCAGGAGCACCGTCACAGCTCTGGACCTCTGGGCAGATGCAAACTACCAGAAGATGACTTCAGAGAAACAATCGTTGGTCTACTGGATCTGCCTGTTTGCCTTGAACCAGCACAACGTGGCCGAAGAGGTTGAAGAAAATCCCCGGCAGGGGCCATTCAATGCAGCGCTGGCGCAAGCCACTGCTGGAGCAGTGATGGTTCTAGATGAAAGAATTGGAGCATTGCCATGCCTGGGCAAATAATTTCTCGTCAGTTGCAAGGCGCTGACCAGTATATTTACACCGCTGAGGCGGTTGCTGTGTGCAAAGCCTTCGTTGCCGCGAGCAGTGTGGGCCGCCGCCTGTTGCTTCTCTGCGACAATTTGGCCGTTGTTAGAAGGGTTAAACAGCTGAAGCGCGTCGCTGCCTTGCCCCTTTGGGCGTCTGGCTTATGGAAAGCTATCAGCATCGTCTCTGCAACCCACGACATTGAATGGGTACCCTCGCNAGCTGAAGCGCGTCGCTGCCTTGCCCCTTTGGGCGTCTGGCTTATGGAAAGCTATCAGCATCGTCTCTGCAACCCACGACATTGAATGGGTACCCTCGCATGGCAAGAATCTTGCTTGGAGGCCTTTGCTTACTGGACACAGTGCTGAGCTGTGGCGTCATTTAAATCAGATGGCAGATGAGAAGGCTCAGAACCTGGCTTCCCGATTGCTACGCGAACTTCAAACGTGGAATCGCACTTTTGACATGGCAGTGGCGTGGTCTACTGCAGCATTGGAAAGGCAGCGATCTGCTTTGCGCTGGTTGCAAAGTATTCTTCCTGCACAGGAATCTGTTTAATGAGTAGTTTACATCATGCGATACTGGTTGGAATCAGTGCTTGTGTTGAATGCTCCAGCATTTTGATGTGTTGAGTTCAACAACATGGTGGCTTTGCCCACTATGTCTTTGGTGATGTTTTTACTTGGTGGGCGCCTTTGGCGCTGGAAAGCTGTCTCTAGCCACCCTTTGGGCCCAGGCTGTGGCAGCATTGCAATCTTACACACACACACACACNTTTTTACTTGGTGGGCGCCTTTGGCGCTGGAAAGCTGTCTCTAGCCACCCTTTGGGCCCAGGCTGTGGCAGCATTGCAATCTTACACACACACACACACGAATTTGGCCGTTCAGGCGCCTGTGGTGTTTATTCGAGATTTTTCGCTTGAAGGACCTGCAGCAGCCCTTCGAACTGATCTGCAGCGAAGGTTCCCTGTCCCAGCCGACGACCCGTCGGAACCGAGCTGCAAGCACCAAGATGCTGCACGCCACGTGCGAGGCGTTGTGGAACGTGTCAGCTGCCAAGGCTCGAAGTTCAGTGGAGGCTGACAAGTATCAGATCTGGGCCGAAACTGCTGACCAATACATCAAGGGTGACATAGCTGCATTTGGTGCCCAAGGCTTCTTCCAGGCTCACATTGACCAGCATGGGGCCGAATCATTGGAAATGTTTTTCACAGACTTCGACAAATATATCAAGTCTCTGCTTTCCAACACCATGCTTCAGATCTTGCTGGCAAAGGGCCAGTGTCATGCGGCGGCACAGTGCTGCCTTTACGGAGCGAGCTTTGGTCCTGAGGACCTAACAGCAATTTGCTCCATTTTCAAACAAGAACTGGAGCGAAAAAACTTTCTTAGCACGCTTCTCATATTGGCATCAAATGCATCCACGGCACGCCTGCTGCTAGAGCGCGGTGCTGATGCACGAGCAGCAGCCAACAATGGTGTCACCGCACTGATGGCTGCTGCTGCAGCTGGCCACATGGCTGTGGCCCAGATCCTCTTGCACCATGGTGCTGATGCAGGGGTAGCAGACAACGATGGCAGGACGGCATTGACAAATGCTGCTGCAGGTGGCCACGTAACTGTGGCTCAGCTCCTCTTGGAGCATGGTGCTGATGCAGGGGCAACAGACAGCGTCAGTAGATCAGCACTGATGGCTGCTGCTGCAGGTGGCCATGAGGCTATGGCCATGATCCTTTTACGCCACAGTGCTGATGCAAGAGCAGAAAGCAACGATGGTGTCACGGCACTGATTGCTGCTGCTGCAGGTGGCCACGTAACCATGGCTCAGCTCGTCTTGGAGCATGGTGCTGATGCAGGGGCAGCAAACAACAATGGAAGCACAGCGTTGATTCCTGCTGCTGCCGGTGGCCATGAGGCTATGGCCCGGCTCCTGTTGGAGCGTGGTGCTGATGCAGGGGCAGCAAACAACGACGGCGTCACAGCACTGTTGGCTGCTGCTGCAGGTGGCCATGAGGCCACGGCCGAGCTGCTTTTGAGGCATGGTGCGGATGCAAAGGCAGAAAGGAATGATGGTGTCACAGCACTGATGATTGCTGCTGAAGGTGGCCATGAAGCTGTGGCCCAGCTCCTCTTGGACCATGGTGCTGATGCAGGGGCAGCAGACAACAACGGTAGCACAGCACTGATGGCTNCTCTTGGACCATGGTGCTGATGCAGGGGCAGCAGACAACAACGGTAGCACAGCACTGATGGCTGCTGCTGCAGGTGGCCATGAGGCCATGGCCGAGCTGATTTTGAGGCATGGTGCGGATGCAAAGGCAGAAAGGAATGATGGTGTCACGGCATTGACCATGGCTGCTGAAGGTGGCCATGAAGCTGTGGCCCAGCTCCTCTTGGACCATGGTGCTGATGCAGGGGCAGCAGAGAACAACGGTAGCACAGCACTGATGGCTGCTGCTGCAGGTGGCCATGAGGCCATGGCCGAGCTGCTTTTGAGGCATGGTGCGGATGCAAAAGCAGAAAGGAATGATGGTGTCACGGCACTGATGATTGCTGCTGCCGGTGGCCATGAGGCTGTGGCCCAGCTCCTCTTGGACCATGGTGCTGATGCAGGGGCAGCAAACAACGACGGCGTCACAGCACTGATGGCTGCTGCTGCAGGTGGCCATGAGGCCACGGCCGAGCTGCTTTTGAGGCATGGTGCGGATGCAAAGGCAGAAAGGAATGATGGTGTCACGGCACTGACCATGGCTGCTGAAGGTGGCCATGAAGCTGTGGCCCAGCTCCTCTTGGACCATGGTGCTGATGCAGGGGCAGCAGACAACAACGGTAGCACAGCACTGATGGCTNCTCTTGGACCATGGTGCTGATGCAGGGGCAGCAGACAACAACGGTAGCACAGCACTGATGGCTGCTGCTGCAGGTGGCCATGAGGCCATGGCCGAGCTGCTTTTGAGGCATGGTGCGGATGCAAAGGCAGAAAGGAATGATGGTGTCACGGCACTGATGATTGCTGCTGCACGCGGCCATGAGGCTGTGGCCCAGCTCGTCTTGGACCATGGTGCTGATGCAGGGGCAGCAAACAACAATGGAAGCACAGCGTTGATTCGTGCTGCTGCCGGTGGCCATGAGGCTATGGCCATGATCCTTTTGCGCCACGGTGCTGATGCAGGGGCAGCAGACAACAACGGTAGCACAGCACTGATGGCTGCTGCTGCAGGTGGCCATGAGGCTATGGCCATGATCCTTGTGCACCACGGTGCCGATGCAAGAGCAGAAAGCAACGATGGTGTCACGGCACTGATGATTGCTGCTGCAGGTGGCCACTTAGCTATGGCTAAGCTCCTCCTCATTTTTGGTCATGCTGATGCATGGGCAGCAAACAAAAACGGTGACACAGCACTCATGGTTACTGCTGCAGATGGCGCCCAGCTCCTCTTGAGGAGTGGTGTTGATGCAGGGGCAGCAAGCAGCAACACTAGCACAGGACTGATGGCTGCTGAAGGTGGCCATGAGGCTATGGCCCACCTCCTCTTGAGCTATGGTGCTGATGCAGGGGCAGCAAACATTTACGGTAGCACAGCACTGATGGCTGCTGCTGCACGTGGCCATGAGGCTATGGCCATGATCCTTTTGCGCCACGGTGCTGATGCAGGGGCAGCAGACAACGACGGTAGCACAGCACTGATGGCTGCTGCTGCACGTGGCCATGTGGCTATGGCCGCGCTACTTTTGAGGCATGGTGCGGATGCAGGGGCAGCAAACAACGACGGCGTCACAGCACTGTTGGCTGCTGCTGCACGTGGCCATGAGGCTATGGCCCAGCTCCTGTTGGAGCATGGAGCTGATGCAAGAGCAGAAAGGAATGATGGTGTCACGGCACTAACGGCTGCTGCTGCAGGTGGCCATGATGCTATGGCCCAGATCCTCTTGCACCATGGTGCTGGTGCAAAGGCAGCAAATGTCGGCGGTGCCACAGCACTGAGGCGATGGCTGGCTCCATGGTTTTTGGATAGGAATGGCATTTGATGCCAGCATCATAATTCAAGTGCAGAACTACGTTGCATAGAAAAATGTGCAGATAAAACGGCGCTGTCCCAAGAGCACAGTAGATTTGAGTGACCGTTGAATTTCAGCATTGAGATTGATGGGAGTTTGACGGCTAGAGAAGCGCATTGCAGGTTTGTCAGAGGAGCCGAAACTTGGCCACTGCAAGTCGTGGCAGGTTCTTTGATTAGCTGCTTAGCATTTGCAGCCGCTTGGACCGACCGCAGATTTATGCAGAATCCTCAGATGAAAGCTCTTGCCTGAGGGAACATGCCCAGATCATTTTGGACCATCTGAATCAGTCTCTGAAGACTTGAAGGTGCTGAATAGGTAGCAAAACCAACCGAGTGTTGCCTAGAGAACGTTGTTTGAAGCCTGCCAGTGTTTTGTAGAATGTCGGAAGCAAGAAAACTACTTCGGAGACGGAACCAAAATGGCAATCGCATTGGTGATGTTGGAACCATGGTGTGTCCTGTCCTGGGTCCGGTTGGCTTCATATTGACGTGGAGGCACAGGTCACGCAGGCATGCATCTTAGTCTTTGTCCAAGTGTAGGAATTGCCTGCCCTTTGTGAAACTCTGCGGAGATTTGTTCGGAAAGCTTTGGCTGAGTGGTGCCTACTATCTATGCACTCTCAAAAATCTCAAGCCATTCTCGCTTGTGTCCGTTGCAAAAGAGACTCATTCTATAAATGTTACAATATGTTACAATAAGTGATGTCTTGCAACCTTGGCGTTGCACATCATTTTGCTGTTCCCTCCCTCGATTCTCACAATTCTGATGAGCGTGCCAGCCTCGATTTCCTGTTGTGTCATGCAGGTGTCATGCAGGCTCTCGTGTCAGCTTCGTGCTGTCGAAGACGGCGTTCTTTAGCCATGGAGCCCAGGCCTTGCATGTCGTATGATGTCGTTTTTGTGGATAGTGGCTGTCAGCATCAAATTTCAGTACATGCTAGTCATTCGCATTCATATTGAAGAATGCGCAGGGAAACTGAAGAAGGCTCAAGATTTCAGTGGCCGGTGGCCGGTGACCGGTGTACTCAATTTAGCAATTATCAGTTTGGTGTGTATAAAAATGCAACCTTTCATTTAGATAAAGTACCGTTTTCATTCCTGTTCCTGTGTTTTTCTTTCAACCGAGCTGAACCTACCACCATGCAAATCTTGACAGGTTCTGTCACTAGCTGCTCAGCTTTGCTCGCCTTTCGGACATGCTTCAGCTTTGCGCTGATTTATGGTGAGATGAAAGGTTCGCCTGCCAGACCATTTGGACCAGCAGAATCAATCTCTGAAGCCTCGGCCTAGAACATCTTGGAACCACACCCTTTGCAAATACATTCTCTTCTGAACACTTCGGATGCAGCGCATTTATGAATTCAAAGCGTTGTGCAAATCACACAAGGTGAGGCGCTGGATGTGATCACAGCCAGGTCCTCTTGAAGTCTCGTGGAACGTGGAGAAGCGTGGAGAAGTCAAGCTCCCTGCATCCAGGCGCCAGCGGCTTTATTAGTTTATTTGGGGGCTCGGATTGGATGCCCACATCCCCTTGGTTGCCCACCTGCCAGTTGTTTGGCCTCCAGGAACCTTAAGCTGATTGATTACACTTTCTGACAACTGTTTCGAACCTCTTTCGTGTTCTTTACCTCGATTTTCAGGATTTTGGTATGTGGCGCCCTTGATCTCCCGTTGTTTCAGGCTCCGGTGTCGGCCTTGTGCCTTCGAAGACGGCGGTCTTCGGCGGGCCCAGGCCTTGCATGGCTTCCACCTGTTCAATCACTGCTGAGAACTGAGCCGCCACTGATTTCTAGATGGTCATGAGGCTTCCTGTCGAATCCCTTTGAAACACTGAGTTCGAACCATTATACTTGCAACCTCTGCATTAAACAACATCAAATTTTGGTCGTTTGACAAGTTTTGATGGTTGGTGGTTTGACAAAATTACAGTACGTTTCACATGTTCAACAACCGCACTGCAAGCAAAATGCTGCTGTTTTAGATAAACAGCAATCATTTCTAGACCACTACGGTATTTTGCATGATCTTGAAGTTCTGGGTATAGAAGTCACAACAGCCGGTATTATAACTTTGTTTAGGGATAGATGCACTTGCCGGACCAGGTGTCTTTGCTCGGTTCCTTTGAAATCCTCCAACATTTGAAGGCTGTCAGGCTTGGGCCTCACAAAATTTGTCGAGTGTCAATCCTTATGAGTCTCAGTACAGCCAGTCATTGATGTAGAATGACGAGGTAACAAGTGGAGCGGCCATCCCACGATGCACTTGGCTTGACTGAGTATTGTGTTTTTTTTTCTTCGCTTGTGTGCTATTCGGAAGGAAGGACGACTAATTGATTGCCACGTTTTCCTTGACTCAGGTGTTGCGCTTGAATCACAAGGATGACTCGAAGTCTCAATCCGCTGTTCTCAGCTTGTGAGGCGGGCTGGGAATGTCAGGTGACATCGCAGGTCAGCAACTCGCTGCGCCAAACTGTATGCTTGGCGAAAGGTTTCGGTAATTGCGAAATCAGTGCAGTGGATGTGTGGAAGATCGCACACCCTGAAACCCGTGGAAGCACAGTGACATCTGCGGATATCACTTCTCTTTCTGTCACCAATGTCACAAATGTCAGATGTCACCAGGTTCCATGCCACTCTGGAGCAGGCCGCACCCTGATTTGCCCAGACAGTTGGACCGTTTTGATTTCCAATGCCTTGGTAGCTACGCACTGCTACGCAACGAGCAAGTGATGCAAATGTATAGATGGTCATTGGAATTTCCGTAGTGTTCATCATCTTTGATTTAAGACTCAGTGTGAATACCAGCCATGATTCGAGAACCGTTGGAAACTTGCCGTGTGATTTGATATCAACATGTGATTTGTCCGCAAACTCTTCATGTCAGGAAAGAGTTCCTCAATGAGTTCGCTCCCTGTGAAAAGTTTTGGCTGAGCAGATTTTTGCTGTCACAAGATGTCACAAGTAAAAGTGCAGAATATTCTTTTGTTGATGGCGTGGGGTGGGTGCATCGCCGTGCGTGTGGACTATCTACTGGACTGAGGTCCTTGAGCTCGTGCGGCTCGGTTGCAGGAAGGAAAGTGGTTGTGGGACAAGAAGACGTTGTGAGCGCATGGTTTCGCCAATGATGCATAGAAATGTAGTATAGAAATCCCAGAAGAATTCAGGCCTTCAAACAATCCGATGCCACTTCAATGATCTCGGCTGGCCAGCGCTTGCATCTTGTGTTGAGATGAGCACATCCCTCGGCCACTGTGCTCAAGTTTTCGATTTTCCAACACCGCCAACAAGTGCGGAGCATTTAAGTTTTGGTCACCCCACCGGGGTGGCACCCATGGGCTGCGCTTGCAGCAAGGCATCGCAAGCATCGCAGCCAGGGCAAGATGCCAAGGAGTTGTGCGAAGTTCAGTGCAGAAGTTAAGTCATGCTAAGTCTGGATTCATAGATCCGTCTATTTTTTATTGATTTTGTTTAAAGATGGTATAGTGGGATGGTTCCAAGTCGCAAGCGGGAGGGTCTCACTTGGCTGTGGATCGTGAGGGCTATAGGTGGCCAGTGTTTTACAATTTGAAAGTGCATTGATTGGATGACGACGACGAATGAGCATCCCAAAACGCTGTTTGCTGATTTTGAGTGGAAGAAAAACATGGTGGATTGACCCACAGCCCGCCGAGTCCAGGATCTACCACGCTTGTTGGATCGGCAGCGGCAAGATACCACCAAAGGTCCCAAAGGAGCGGTGCAGACGGAACAGGCACCAGGAATCAGGTAATGAATACATAATGGTACTGTAGGCCAGGCGCTGGAAAGCGCATCGATTTGATGTAGACATGTTATCAAGCTTGGGGAAGGCAATTGAGCAAAGCGTGGGGGAAGGCATGTTCCATTTCCAATTCATGGCTTTTTGCTAGCCATCTGATGCAGATCCCTGGTGAGAATGGTTGCTGTGACACTTCCTTTGTATGCTTCTGAATTGCTTCATTGCCGCTCTGTCATGCGTTGACTTGCATTTTTTGTCAACCATTGACATGTAATGCAAAGTTGTTGCAGGAAATGGGATTGCATATTGCGGCCCTAAAAATCTCCTTATTTCCTTGTCCAATTCAATTTGTCAACGTTTTGCTTCATTTCGCTGTCCTGAGCTTCTTCATTCCAGATAAGTCGGTTCATCACATTGAACATGTTACTCTCCAAGAATTTGAGCGTCCTTGAGCAGATGGAAAACCTGAATCGACATCTCTGGATTTCTCAGAGCACAAAAATCTACACAGCTGCTGCTGCACATTTATGATCCAAAATTGCAGCTTGAACCCTCTCGACTTTACGATTCAAAACATGGAGAAATCGCACCCAATGAGAAAACCACTCATCGTCACACATAACACCCAGGTAGAACACTGTGAAAGAAGTTCTCCGTTGCAATCTCTGCAATTCAGGAGATGTGGCCAGCAGTTCGTGGCAGCCAACAAGTGAAGGCACAATGGGCCGGGTCTAAAGGATGAAGATGGAAGGAGTGGACTTTGTCTTTGTCAAACATTGACATGCAATGCAAAAA
>BGPT01000160.1:39628-59923 GCA_003297045.1 Symbiodinium sp. clade C Y103 | reverse complement strand
TCTTGGCCCCGGCCTATCCCTAGGGAACTGGAGTGTTTAACATGGCACTGATCCTGAGCTGCTCAATTCCTGGGTGAGTTCAGATATGTTCAGGTGGAGTTTTATTCATCATGTTATGCGATAGATTGTGATAGGCTCTTGAGTAAGTACGAGTTGAACACCTGACGACAAAATCTCTGAAAGTCTGAGGTCAACACATGTGTCATCTAGATGTACAGGTCCAACATTGTCAGATTGGAACACAATGTTTCTACGGAAGAATCTCACGCAGTGAAAAGGCGACCAGCATCCCCATACATACCCACTGGAAAGATTGTGTTTATTCACGAACCCCAAGTAGAATGTTGTGAAAGAAACTTCTCCGTTGCAATCTCTGCAGTTCAGGAGATGTGGCCAGCAGTTCATGGCAGCCAACAAGTGAAGGCAGAAGATGGAAGGAGTGGACTTTGTCTTTGTCAAACATTGACATGCAATGCAAAAAGATATCTCGTGGATTGGGACCACATTCTTGGCCCCGGCCTATCCTTAGGTAACTGGAGTGTTTAACATGGCACTGATCCTGAGCTGCTCAATTCCTGGGTGAGTTCAGGTACGTTCAGATGGACTTTTATTCATCATGTTATGCGATAGGCTCTTGAGTAAGTACGAGTTGAACACCTGAGGACAAAATCTCTGAAAGTCTTGGGTCAAGACAAGCTACACACGTGTCATCTAGATTTAGATGTGTCAACATTCAAAATCAATCAAACTATACAAAAACTGTGTAACTGTCTTGAGTTGTGCATGTTGTAGGTTGTTTTGCCCACATCAAATGAAATAATGATAGCCATAGGCCTGATAGCCATGAGCCAGGAAACTTGCAACCATCACATCATGGAGAAACTAATCAAAGAGGAGTAATATCGAACAGTAAAATTCGTTCAGCTGTTGAACTCATTCTGACTTGAAGACGCTTCACCAAAGGAATCTCAACATCCCTCGCGTGGTGCATCCCACAACGTGCGAGGTAGCGACCTGGAGCGCACTGGGCCACAGCAACAGTCTGATGCCTCTCGGCAAGACAGGCGTACTCATTAGATCTCATTAGCTCAGATGACTCAGACGTGTCAGAAGTGGGCAGCGAGTGTTGGATTTGGACTTGAAATTGACTGAGATTGGGTAAGATGTATCAAGATGTGATATGATTTGACGAAGCAATGATGCCAAACCTTTGTGCCGCTTGCAACAGTTCGCGTTCGAATGGAATCTTGAACAGATTTCGCACCAGTTTCTGCATTGAAGCAGCCGCTTCTCCTGGCTTCAGCAGTTGTTGCTCTGAGGTACCGATGGTGGAACACTTTCAGGTGACGAGTTCCTCTTGGTTCTGCTGCGGAGGCAAAAAACCACTCAAGCCCAAAGGAGCTGGGGCAGTTGAAGTCTCCTGCCATGCCTCTGAGGGTTCTAAGTGGCATTTGGAGCTGGTGGCGATGAGTGCTGACTTGAAGGAGAAACTGCAAGATCCGCAGTTTGTGGCGACTCGTTGTGACTTGGATGGCTCGGGAGATTTGGATCCGCATGAGTTGAAACAAGCGGCTCGGGTCTATGGCATTTCCTTCTGTGACAGCTCAGGGGACAACGATGACGATGGCAGTGTTGATCTCAGACTTCTGATGGATGGGCAGCCGCGGATTAGCAAAGAACGCTTTGCTGAAATGGTGGCTTCTCAACAGCGAACCACTTCGATCAGAGCCTTTGAATGAATAGGTCAAAGTTTTGGTAGGTTGTTCCTGTAGGTGCCAAGATGTGCCCAAGCTTGTCGTGTCGACTGATTGGTAGAAAGCTGGTAAGTAATTCAGTTTGACCTTGTCTGGGAAGCTTTCGGCTTAAGTGGATGACTTCTGCCCCTGCCCGCTGCAACAAGTGCGGGCAGGCTGACGCGGAGGGTGGTGACAGCTGGTGCTTAGCTTGCTCCGCTGTCGAGCACATCACTGGGGAGCTCAAAAGCGGGTGGGGCACCCCTGGCTCTAGGGCCATTTGCACTGATTTGCTGGTGAGCTGCACCCGGCAGGTCAGGGCTTTGAGGCGTTTGGGAATTGCGGGTGCTGGCAAAGGTCGGCCACCCCTTCCGGCGGGAGCCACCTGAGGTCCCTGCTAGAGAGGACCGCGCTCCCTGTGAGACTGCACCACCTCCGCCAGCTGAGCCCGGGGAGAAGGAGCGTGAGCCCATTCCACTTGCTGTGAATGAGGAGCCGGCCAGGAGGGACCGCTCTGAATCCAGTGAGGGTGAATCTGAGGAAAGTGAGGAGCCGGCCCACGACAGTGAAGTCGCTTCCGACACCTCGGGCCTACGTGCACTGCCAAAAGCCCGGGCGGAAGACAAGTCAGATCGTTCTGAATTGCCCCGCCGAAGACATTCAGAGCAAGCAGAGCCGCGCCGAGAGAGGTCAGCTGATCAGCCTCCAGACGGTCGGACCATACACGTGAGAGACATCGACCCCAAGATTCCCGCACACGGCGACGCTCTAGGAGCAGATGCAGGCGATGAGAAGAGCCTAGACGGGAACCAACAACCAGAAAGCGCAAGAGGCGCCGCCCTGGTCACAGAGGAGGTAGCCATCATCAAAAGGTTTGGCGTGCTGAGACGGATCCTTTTAGGAGGTTCCATCACAAGAAGCCGGATTCCTATTGGGATCAGGGCCCATCGCTCGACTAACTGGTGCAATGGCGCCCGCTCGCAAAGAGCCGGCAGAACCCCCGGCACCGCGTCATTTCGGTGTCGATGCTGGGGAGGAGGTGCTTTCGGGCACCCCCCAATGGGGAAAAATACAGCCCTTGGTGGGATTGATTTTGGAGGGGTGCCTCATGGGCAGCTCTTGGGGCTTGGCATTCTGACAGAAGATTGGTTTGCAGCTGCCGTAGAGGAAGTCAAAGGCTCCGCCGAAGAAGGGTGGCTGTTAGCCTGTGTTTTCTTGGGGTGCGAACGAGAGAGCGCATCCGAGGAAGTCGCAGCTACCTTGGGCGAGGGCTATGTGCATCTTTGTCCGGGAGACCCCTGCCTACTAGAACACCCAGGCCCTGTTCTGCACCTTACTCGGGTGCGGTTTTGGGAGCCCTCTGCTTTCGAGTGCGCATATCTGACAAAAGCTGGAAAGGCCCTGTTGAAGAAGTCCTTGACCGCAGAGAAGAAGAGGCAGACTGCTGCTGCCAAGGCGATGGCTGGAGCTGGGGCCCCCCGTGCTTCACGTCGTGTAAATCGAGGCAAAGGACGTGGAGGAGGAGAACCACCTCCTGGTCGTGGAGGAGACCCCAAAAAGAAGCCGAGCCTTATCTCTCTGGTGTCAGAAAAGGATGGAGACACAGAGGAAGATGCCGAGCCTCCGGTAGTGGAGAAGCGGCGTGGGGCCCTGCGGCCCTCAAAAGGACTCGCGAAAGGATTTTGGGACAAGGAGAAGGCAAACGCCCTCGCAGGGAAGAAGGGGATTCGAGTGGTGGGCCAGCTGCCGGCGATACCGCACGTGCAGCGGCCGCTACGACCCTGGTGGCTGGGTCCAGCGAAACAGACTCCCCTTCGCATGGCGCTCGGCGAGGGTACAAGCGGCGATGCTATGAAAAGCTTGACAAAAAGACTGGCTGGAGCGAGCACCGCTTCGTCAGCTCTTCTTACTCAAGTCCTCGAGCAGAGTGTCAAGGACTCAGAGGGCCGGAGGAAGAAAAACGAAAGGAACGAGATCGCAAGGATGGAGTCAAACAGCTGGTATCGCTTCTCAAGGGCAAGAACCGGAAAGATCGGAAAAGCAAGAGTCGCAGGAGATCAAAGAGCCGGGTTCGGTTCAAGAAAGACCCGGATGGCTCAGGAGGATCCTCTTCGAGCGGTTACTCTTCCGGCAGCACCGACAGCGACAAGGAGGGCTCCGAAGACGACAGCGGCCTGGATTGCGAGCCGCCGCTGAGACGGAAAGCGGCAAAGCATCCAGGAAGCGTCATGGAGATGCTCATCAAGCATGCGCAAGAGCAGATGGATCGCGGGGCGCTGCTGGAAAGCGAAGGCGCCCGCGCTTCCATGACTACAGGGATCAAACTGTCAACGTTTTTCGCGTTGATGATCCGGCCCTATCACAGCGCAGGGTCGCCTTTGCTGCGCGAGCTCTACGCGCTAGCTCAGGCCATCGACCTATATTGCGCCTGGGCAAGCTCATGGAGTGCGCCGACGCGCTGGCAGCGCGATTCATCGCGGTGCACACTGCTCTAGGGGATGGAAACTGGTTGACAGCAAGTCAACTAGAACTTTACCCCCTAGAGCCGGTGCAGAGCGCCACCACAGCCACTATGCTAGAAGCGCAAAAACACCGGAAGCTGGTGATGCGCAGTCAAGGCTGGAGTGGCGGCAACAGCAGATGGTGGCCAGCCGCGGGCCGTGGAAAAGGAGGAGGATACAGCGAGAAGGGGAAAAAGGGCGACCAGAAAGGCAAGGGCAAGAACAAATCCAAAAGTCAAACCAAGGAGGGCGGATGGAACAGCAAGGGGGATGTCAACGCCTGGAGAGACAGCAAGGAGGACCCAGCGAAGAAGGCGCCCTGACACCCTCAAGTGAGGAGGTTTTGAATTCAACTACAGCTGCTGGACTGTTTGAGGGGCTGGTTGCGACCGCGCCCTTTCCAGTTGGTTTTGGGTCCGACATGCGCTTTTTCAAGCGCTTGGCGGCGCGTTGTTTGAACTTTGATAGCATTGGACGCGCGCTGGCGTGATCGTTTTTCAATTTCCCAAGACTGGCACTGGAGAGAGAGGTTGCAACGGGCTTCTTCTATGTTTTTATGGGCAAGGCTCCAAAGTCATTTGCCATGCACCGGGGGCGCTTCAAACGAAGGCGTTCCCTGTTTCCACTTCCCCTGGGCGATGTGACTAGGGTGAGAGAAGCTGCGAAGATGGCTTCCTTTGAGGACTTCTGTGAGCCGCATTTTGCAGGCTTGGACACGGAAGACCTATGGCTGGCCCTTGCGGTGCTGGGCCTGAACAGCACTGCTGGCTTTGGCCGTGCAGAGTTGGATGCTACTCCAATTAATGCAGCTGCAGCTGGGGGCGCTACGAACGCTCAGGCAGACGATAAGACGCGTCTTGCCCCGGGATCTGCAGCTTGACCGGTCGGTGGATGGTGCAGAAAAAGAGCTTTCAAGCCGCTTTTTGAGTTGTACTGGGGAGGAGGTCCCGACAATGCAGGTTTTAAGGGTGGAAGCCGCTAAGGGTGCCCTCCCCCCAGCAAGTCATGGTGGCTCAATTGATGCCAGGCTTCTTTTGTCGGAAGGCTCTAGATGGTTTCTTGAACACCCGGAAGACTCCTTGCTTGAGTCAGGTACTGCAGGTATTAAACTTCAAGCTAAAGTCCATATCCATCCTGGGGAAGCACTGGAGTTTTGTAAGCTCTTGGTTGAACGCCGGGTTTGCACATGGGTACCAGATGATGAAGTGTTGGTGATTCAAGGACAACAAGTCCTTAACGGAATGTTCGCTGTTGGGAAGGGGTCATTGACTGAAAACAACTTGGAACTTCAACGTACCATCATGAACCTCATCCCAACAAATTCTGTTTTCCGTCAATCCCAGGGTGGTACAAGTGATTTGCCGTCTATCACGCAGTATTTGTCCATGGTGGTTCAACAAGATCAATGTTTGCACTTCTTTCAAAGCGATATGTCTTCAGCATTTTATTTATTTCGTATTCCGCAATCATGGTCAAGGATGATGGTTTTTAACGTGGCCTTTACTGCAAAAGAAATAGGACTTCAAGGGGATCGTATTTACAGACCAGGGTGTGCAGTAATCCCTATGGGATGGAGTTCTGCCGCAAGAAATGGCAGACAAGCTTACTACCATAGCTCGGTTGCCAGCTGGCCACAAGGTGCGCCGGCAGGCGCCTCTTCCGCCATGGCTGACGGATGTGTTGGACCAGGCAGCCGCTGAAGGGCGGCCCTGGTTCCACATTTATTTGGATAACTTTTGCGCTATGCAGCGCTGTTCCGCTGGCGAAGGTGCCGAAGCGGGATATGCTATGCATTGCCAATTGGAAGAGGCGTGGAGCAAGATGGGAGTGCTCTCCTCTGCGAAGAAAAGGGTCTCGGATGCATCCTCTGTTCAAGAGCTTGGCGCGTTTATTGAAGGCCACGCAGGAACGATTGGGCCAAGTGGAGATAGACTCCTGCGGCTGGTTCAGACGACATTGGTTTGCCTTGCATCCCCCACTTTGAAGAAGAAGTGGATCCAAGTGGTTGCTGGCCGTTGGGTGCACTGCATGTCCTTCAGGAGACTTGCAATGGTATGCTTAGATGCAACCTGGAACTTTGTGGCGGGAAAGTCCTGGTCAACTTTCCTGGAGGCCAAAGTTCGTAGTGAGCTCCTTGGCTGCTGCTGTCTGGGGCTTTTGATTCATGGAAATCTGAGCGCTGGCCTCAGTGAAGTCACCACAGCAAGTGATGCGTCTTCTTCGGGTGGCGCAGTTGGGCAAAGTGTGGAGCTGACTTCGTCGGGCTCTCAATTTGCAGCGGCGGATCGCAAGGGATTGTCTGGCGGGCTAGTGGCGCCCATCATGGTGATATCCCTATTTAATGGGGTCAGATGCACATTCCGGTCCTATGATTTGGTGGGGGTCACGCCATTGGTTTGTGTATCTTATGAGATTGATGCGGCTGCCAACCGCAAAACTGCCCGACGATGGCCCAATGTGCAGATACATAAAGATGTCCGCACCCTGACAGCAGATGTCATCCGGGGCTGGCGATGCATGTACCCTCAACTTGAGGAGATCCATATCTGGGGGGGCTTCCCCTGTGTGGGTCTTTCTTCTGTGCGAGCCAACAGGCTTAACCTTCAAGATCGCCAGAGTGCTCTTTTCTGGGAATTTGTGCGAGTGGTGAAAACGGTGAGACAAGTTTTTGGGTACAGTTTCCGCGTCCTGTTTGCGGCCGAGAATGTCGCTTCTATGGATGCGGCTGCCGAGGCTGAGATCACAGAGGCGCTTGCCGTAAAGCCCTGGAAGCTTGACCCAACCGGGGCTGTGCCAATTCACAGGCCTCGGTTCTGCTGGACCAACACAGAGTTGGTACCCATGGAGGGAGCCGTCATTGAGGAAAAGAGCCGGTGGTTCGATGTTGGGATTACCAGTAAGTACCCCCTACTTAGCCAATGGTTGGAAGAAGGTGCGGAATGGCCACGGTTTGAGTGGGGTACTATTCTTCCTACTTGTATGAAATCAATCCGGCGATCTTCTCCCCCTATTCGACCAGCTGGGTTGGATAGGGTTGATGATGATTCCAGGTGTCGATGGATTGCTGACGAGTTTCGGTTCCCTCCTTATTTCAGTACGACTCCCGATTCATTATTTGGGTCAATGGGAAATGGCGCCTCATTACAGCTTCAGAACGAGAACTGTTACACGTACTGGGATATGACCATACTTCTGTCTGTTGGAATGCAAATGAAATCTAAGGGATCCCCATGGTTACGAGGACAAGCGGAAATCATTGGTGGGGGATTCTTTTTCATGTTATTCTTTTTCCTTTGTGGCTGCAATGTTGTGTGCTAAGTGGATTTCTGTCCCTTCGTTTACAATGCTGGCCAACCGAATGGGGATGGCTCCTGGGTTTGTTTGTCCCCTTGAAGTTGAGATCCCCCTTCAACGACAACTTGCTTATGGGTCTTCATGTTCCTCCCAACCAGTTTCTTCTCTTCATGCTGCTCTTCTTCCGCGTGTGAACCATACTGGTTCGGATGTGCGGATTTCTACAGGGGCGTTGGTAAACCCTAAAGCTTTCCCAAGACAATCAGCCGCAGCCGCGTGGTGGCAATGGTCCAACGCATTTGCCTATCGGTGGGCCAGAGCCGATCACATTAACAATCTCGAGCTGAGATCAATAGTGCATGCAATTGAGTGGCGTGTTCAGCATTTAAAAGAGACTAATCTTCGAATCTTTCATCTCACTGACTCTTACACTGCTATGTCAGTGATTTCTAAGGGTCGTAGTTCCTCCAAGATGCTCAAGCCGCTGCTGTCGCGCCTGGCCGTATTGCTGCTGACATTTGATCTCTACTTGATTATCACGCACGTGGAAAGCACAGAGAATCCCACTGACCATGACAGTGACAGCAGAGCATAACTTTTGGCCGGGCCAAGCGACGCAGCAGCAGCGTCGTCAAGCTCGCCAGAATGTGGTGCTTGAGGATGTGGGATTAACACCCGCCACTTTGGAACGATACTATGTGGCAGTTTCACGACTTCAGCCAGTTCTGGAAGAAGTCAACAATGAGTATGAGCTGGATGAATTCATAGCAGAGTGGGTGCAGTCTGAATTTGAGGATGACACCCCTCTGCACTTGGTGGGGGACGCCTTGTCAGGCCTCCACCACTTTGAGCCCTTCACCAAAAGGTGCTTGCCTAAGGCCTGGCGTCTTTATGGAATTTGGAGGAAGTACGAGGTGCCGCGCCCTCGTTGACCCAAGATATTTGCTTGGGAATGGCTGGTTGGGCCATACAACATGATGAATTGACAATGGGGGCGCTTTTGATACTTGCGTTCCATTGCTTGCTACGTACAGGCGAAATCCTTCAGCTTCGACCTTGCGACTTTGTTTTAGACCATCTCAATGGGGTCGTTTCTCTCCCCAGCAGCAAAAGTGGGGTAAGAAATAATGTCCGCGAAAGTGTGACAATCCGAGATCCCATTTGCCTTGAAGTAGTGCAAGCAATGATTACTTTGCGGCATCAGCTCGGTTTTCCTCGTACTCCTTGCTGGGATCGAAGTGGTAGTGCCTTCAGGAATCTTTTCAGAAAGATCTTGGAAGAGCTGGACCTCACCAACCTTGGTTTCAGACCGTGCAGTTTGAGACGCGGGGGTGCTACCTTTGAGATGCAAACCCATGGTCTAATGGAAAAGACCATCATTCGAGGGAAATGGAAAAATTCGAACATAGCCCGCTTGTACATCTGTGACGGGCTGCCAATGTTGCCGACCCTGGCTATGACGTGGCAAGCAAAGTTCCGCGTTGCTCAATGGTCGTCGATATTCCTCAACGAGCATCAAAGTTATGTTGATGGGAGGCGTGGAACAAAGCGCAAAAAGCCTTCTAAGTGACAGGATCCTGCCATGGATCGCCAAGCAATTGGCTTGAGTTCTGCCGTGAACTCTTGAGAAGGGTTTCTTTGCGCCCTGCCATGGGCATATGCTACTCCTGAAAGGAGTTTCTTTATGGACCATCACTGTGTGATGGATGCAGAACCAGCGTGCATGGCAAAATGAATGCGGCAGCTTGAGACCAAGCTTGTCGTGTCGACTGATTGGTAGAAAGCTGGTAAGTAATTCAGTTTGACTTTGTCTGGGAAGCTTTCGGCTCCCACCTCTCCCGCCCAGGGGATGGAACCAAGCGCAAAAAGCCTTCTAAGTGACAGGATCCTGCCATGGATCGCCAAGCAATTGGCTTGAGTTCTGCCATGAACTCTTGAGAAGGGTTTCTTTGCGCCCTGCCATGGGCATATGCTACTCCTGAAAGGAGTTTCTTTATGGACCATCACTGTGTGATGGATGCAAAGCCAGCGTGCATGGCAAAATGAATGCGGCAGCTTGAGACCAAAATATTTGCAGATATTTGCAGAACGTCTTAAAATCTGAATGCAGCGTGGGGCTAGCGGCAGACTTGCTGCAATCTTCCCTAGACAGATTCCTAGGTGCCAGAGTATGTGCAGGCAGAATGCAGAATATATCTTGATGAAGACATTCTGAATGCAAGGTAGCAACGTGGGGCCAGTGATGGATTAGCTGCATAAATCTTGCCTATTTGCAATGGGTTTTGGATGCGCTATAGTACTTCAGAAAGGTGAGCGTCAAAACATGAATTGAAAGCGGGACACATTGGCGCCCATGGAGATGATATACATGTTGCTTTTGGGATATCTACACTGCAGAAAGATGACCGTGTTGGTTTGTCTTGCGTATGTGATGCTTTTTGGAATGTGAACCAAGACCAAAACAACTCTCGATCATTGTTTTGATTTCTAGCTGAGTGAGGAGCAGTTCCGCACTCCTTGCGGGGGATGGCGTTGGGTCAGTTGCAACACCTGGAAGCCTTGTTCGTCAAGACTGGGTGGCTGGTGGCCCAATGCGAAGCCTTCAACACAGACAACGCAGATGCCCTTGCGAACGGCACCAAGTTCAGGCAAAACCCAAACTTGTACGCCTTGGACACCTTCGTGGTGACTCCTATGTCAAAGCCTGGGATTTGCACAGCCCGTGAAAACGACAAGCTGCGAACTATTGCAGAAGCAAATCGAAAGTCATCTTTCTCAGAGCTGGTGAATCCATTTGGCCTCTTGGTTCATTGCTTCGTGTCCCACTTCTGGGGCCATGACTTCGGCAGCACGGTCACGGCTCTGGAGCTGTGGGCAGAGGCAAACTACCAGAGGATGACTTCAGAGAAACAATCGTTGGTCTACTGGATTTGCCTATTTGCCTTGAACCAGCACAACGTGGCCGAAGAGGTTGGAGAGAATCCCCGGCACGGGCCATTCAATGCAGCACTTGCACAAGCCAGTGCTGGTGCAGTGATGGTCTTGGATGAAGAAATTCGGCCGTTCAGTAGAATATGGTGTTTATTCGAGATCTCTCGTTTGAAGGACTTGCAGCAGCCGTTCGAACTGATCTGCAGCGAAGGTTCTTTGTCCCAACCCGAGAGATTCGGCAACCAAGCCGTGAGCACCGAGATGCTGAAAGCCACGTGTGAGGCGTTGTGGAACGTGTCAGCCGCCAAGGCTCAAAGTTCAGTGGAGTCCGACCAGCACCAGATCTGGGCGGAAATTGCTGACCAGCATACCAGGATTGCCATAGATGGACTCGGTGTCCAACGCTACTTTGAAATTTGGAGCGCTATTCCACAGAAGGAACGCACCTGCAAAGACTTCGATCGCTACCTCAAGTCTTTGCTCTCAACCACAGTGCTTAAGCTCTTGCTGGGGAAGGGCCAGCATGCTTCAGCAGCGAAGTGCTGCCTCTACGGAGCAGATGTCAGCTCTGAGCAGCTGACGGAAATCTGCAACAGTTTTGCACGAGAAACTGAGCGGAAAGACTGGCAGAACAGCTTCCTGATAGAGGCATCAAGGGCATCAAGGGCATCCACGGTGCAGCTGCTACTAGAGAATGGTGCTGATGCAGGAGCAGCAAGGAAGGATGGTGTCACAGCACTGATGGCTGCTGCTGAAGGTGGCCATGAAGCTGTGGCCGAGCTGCTGTTGACCCATGGTGCTGATGCAGGAGCAGCAGATAACGATGGTGAAACAGCACTGATGATTGCTGCTACAGTTGGCCATGAAGCTGTGGCTGAGCTCCTGTTGACGCATGGTGCTGATGCAAGAGCAGCAAACAACGAAGGTACCACAGCACTGGGAAGGGCTGCTACAGTTGGCCATGAAGCTGTGGCTGAGCTCCTGTTGACCCATGGTGCTGATGCACGAGCAGCAAACAACGAAGGTACCACAGCACTGGGAAGGGCTGCTGTATTTGGCCATGTTGCTGTGTCTGAGTTGCTGCTGGCACATGGTGCTGATGCAGGAGCAGCAACGAACGATGGTTGCACAGCACTGATGTGTGCTGCTGCAAGTGGCCACGTGGCTGTGGCCAAGCTTCTCTTGGAGCATGGTGCTGATGCAGGAGCAGCAACCAACGATGGTTTCACGGCACTGATGGCTGCTGCTGAAGGTGGCCATGAAGCTGTGGCCGAGCTCTTGTTTGAGCATGGTGCTGATGCAGGAGCTGCAAAGAACGATGGTGCCACAGCACTGATGTGTGCTGCTACAGGTGGCCACGTAGCTGCGGCCGAGCTCCTGTTGACGCATGGTGTTGATGCAGGAGCAGCAGATAACGATGGTGAAACAGCACTGATGCGTGCTGCTACAGTTGGCCATGAAGCTGTGGCTGAGCTCCTGTTGACGCATGGTGCGGATGCAGGAGCAGCAAAGAACGATGGTGGCACAGCACTGATGTGTGCTGCTACAGTTGGCCATGAAGCTGTGGCTGAGCTCCTTTTGACCCATGGTGCTGATGCACGAGCAACAGGCAACGATGGTGCCACAGCACTGATGTGTGCTGCTACAAACAACGAAGGTACCACAGCAGTGTTTCATGCTGCTACACGTGGCCATGAAGCTGTGGCCGCGCTGCTGTTGACCCATGGTGCTGATGCAAGAGCAGCAGATAACGATGGTGTCACGGCACTGATGCGTGCTGCTGCAGGTGGCCATGCAGCTGTTGCTCAGCTCTTGTTGGAGCATGGTGCTGATGCAGGAGCAGCTGAGAACGAAGGTGTCACAGCACTGATGTGTGCTGCTGCAGGTGGCCACGTAGCTGCGGCCGAGCTGCTGTTGACACATGGTGCTGATGCAAGAGCAGCAATGAACGATGACGATGGTGCCACGGCACTGATGGCTGCTGCTGCAGGTGGCCACGTGGCTGTGGCCGAGCTCCTGTTGACCCATGGTGCTGATGCAGGAGCAGCAGACAACAAAGGCTCCACACCACTGATAAGTGCTGCTATAGATGGCCATGAAGCTGTGGCCGAGCTGCTGCTGACGCATGGTGCAGATGTTGGGGCACCAGATAACGATTGTATCACAGCACTGATGCGTGCTGCTGCAGGTGGCCATGCAGCTGTGGCCCAGCTCTTGTTGGAGCATGGTGCTGATGCAGAAGCAGCAAACAACGAAGGTGCCACAGCACTGATGTTTGCTGCTGCAGGTGGCCACGTAGCTGCGGCCGAGCTCCTGTTGACACATGGTGCTGATGCACAACAACGAAGGTACCACAGCAGTGTTTCATGCTGCTACACGTGGCCATGAAGCTGTGGCCGCGCTGCTGTTGACCCATGGTGCTGATGCAAGAGCAGCAAGGAACAATGGTGTCACGGCACTGATGCTTGCTGCTACAGGTGGCCATGAAGCTGTGGCTGAGCTCCTTTTGACCCATGGTGCTGATGCAGGAGCAGCAGCCAACGATGGTACCACAGCACTGATGGCTGCTGCTACAGGTGGCCACGTAGCTGTGGCCGAGCTCCTGTTGACGCATGGTGTTGATGCAGGAGCAGCAGCCAACGATGGTGCCACAGCACTGATGTGTGCTGCTACAGGTGGCCATGAAGCTGTGTTCGAGCTCCTGTTGACGCATGGTGGCTTAGCTCTGCTGTGGCCGATTTTTTGTTGTGGCTACCAATGGCGGCCATGAGGCGAAAGCTGGCTCCTTGGGTTTTGGATAGGTATGGTATCTGCTGCCAGCATCATAATTCAAATGCAGAACTACGTTGTATGGAAAACTGTGCAGATAAAATGGCAGTGTCCCAAGAGCACAGTAGATTTGAGTGACCGTTGAGTTTCAGCATTGAGATTGATGGGAGTTTGACGCCTAGAGAAGCGCATTGCAGGTCTGTCAGGTCTGTCAGAGGAACCGAAACTTGACCATGGGCAAGTCGTGGCAGCTTCTTTGATCAGCTGCCAATCTTTTGCAGCTGCTTGGACCGACAGCAGATTTATGCAGAATCCTCAGATGAAAGCTTTTGCCTGAGTGACGATGTCCAGATCATCTCAGACTGACCGAATAATCTCTGAAGAATTGAAGGTGCTGCGTAGGTAGACAAAACTGCCGAATGTTGCCCAGAGAACTCTTTTTGAATCCTGCTAGTGTCTTGAAGGATTTCGCATGATTTGCACCCTGTAGCTTGACGTTCTTCTTGCAGATGTCGTCGTTCAGGCTCTCACGGACGCCTTGAAGACAACTACTGTGGCGAGGGGAAACCAACATGGCAATCGCCATGGCGACGTTGGAGCCACGGTGTGTCCTGTCCTGGGTCCAGTTGGCTTCATACCGAGGCGGAGGCACTGTACGTCATGTAGTCATTCATGCTTAGTCTTCGTCCAAGTGTAGGTTTTACGTTGTCTCTTGCGAGACTCGTCTGTTTTTAAAGAGTAGATGTTTCACCATCTCTCGTTTCTGTCAGTTGCATGAGAGATTCATTCTATAAATATGTTTGTGTTTTGCAACCGTGGCGTTTCACACCATTTCGTTGTTCTCTACCTCGATTCTCACCATTGGTGTGTGCCAGTCTTAATCTCTTGTGGTTTCATGCAGGCTCTCGTGTCAGCTTTGTGCTTTCGAAGACGGTGTCAGCCATGGAGCCCAGGCCTTGGATGGCGGCTTTTTGGATAGTGGCTGCCAGCATCAAACTTCAGTACGTGCTAGTCATTCGCATTCCAACCGAAGAATGTGCCAAGAAACCGAAGAAGGCTCCAGATTTGAATGGCCGATGGCCGGTGTAATGTGGTGCAAGTATTTTAGGACTGATCAGTTTGGTGTGTATAGATGCGAAGCTTTCATTTAGATAAAGTACCATTTTGATACTTGTTCCTGTTGCGGCTCTTTCATCCGAGCTGAACCCAGCACCGTGCCAATCTTGGCAGCTCAGCTTTCGCTCGCGCTTTGGACAGGCCTCAGCTTTGCGCTGATTTATCAGGAGACGGAAGCTTAGCCTGCCAGACAATTTTGGACCAGCAGAATCAATCTCTGAAGCTTAAAGCATCTTAGAACCAAACCCTCTGCAACTTCGGATGCAGCACAGTGATGAATCCCAAATCAACAAAGGTGAGGCGCCGGATGTGATCACAAACAGCCAGGACCTCTTGAAGTCTTGCCGGACGTGGACAAATGTGGAGAAGTTATGATCCATCCAGGTGCCAGTGGGTTTATTTGGGGGTTCGGATTGGATGCCCACATCGCCTTGGTCGCCCACCTGCCAGTTGTTTGGCCCGAAACATTGAGGGACTCGAATTTTGTAGTACATTGTAGGGTAGGTAAAAATCTATGATTCATTTTGAATACAAACCTGGGCCATACAAACTTGAACCATACTTCCCAGGCTTGGGTTGCTCTTTGAGTTGCTGCCTTTCAGTTTTGCCTACAGGATGACAGTAGGGATGTTTACTGTGGTCTTGATCTATGTCCACCTACCCACATACCCGGCTTAAAGCCTCTTGATAGCTCAAGTATGCTCAAGTCGTGTCCGCGCAGCTTCCCACAGGGTGAGATCCTCAGCTGCTGCATGATTCGAGCAGCTGGAGCAGAGGCCTGGTCTGGGTCGCGAGTGCTGTCAGGCTGCATCAATGCTAGTTAGACCACATGATATTCTAACTTTCTGACGACTGTTTCGAACCTCTTTCGTGTTCTCTACCTCGATTTTCAGGATTGGCGTATGCATCAGCCTTGCTCTCCTGTTGTTTCAGGCTCTCATGTCAGCCTTGTGCCTTCGAAGATGGCGGTCTTTGGCGGGCCCAGGCCTTGCATGGCTTCCAGCTGTTGCATCACTGTTGAGAACTGAGCCATCACTGATTTCATCTCTGCATTAAACAACAGTAAATTTTGGTCGTTTGAGGAAGTTTTAGTGGTTGGACAAAATTATGGTTGTTTCATGTTGTTTCACATGTTCAAAATCCACATTGCAAACACAATGCTGCCGTTGAACATCTATATGTTTGCTGTTTGCACGATTTTGAAGTTCTGGGTACAGAAGTTTGTTTAGTGATAGATGCGCTTGACTTGCCAGACCAGGTGGCTTTGTTCTGTTCCTGTGGAGTCCTCCAGTATTTCGAAGGCTGTCACGCGTGGGCCTCACCGAATTTGTCGAGTGTCAGGCTTCGCTTTCTTGAAAGAACTGAGTCTCAATACAGCCAGTGTTTTTTTGTTCCAGAAGAGAATGATGTATTATTAGAAAGATGTAAAAAGTTGAACTGTCATCCCACTATGCGCTTGGATTAGCTTAGTTTGGAAGTTGCTTTTGTTTTTCTTCACTTGGATGCTATTCGGAAGATAGGAGGACTAGTTGATTTCTATGTTTTCCTTGACTCAGGTGTTACGCTTGAATTGCGGGGCTGAATTGCAGCCTCAATTGGCCGTTCTCAGCTGGTGAGTCGGGACGGGGATGGGAATGTCAGTTCACATCGCAGCTCAGCCATTCTTTGCGCCAACCCGTAAGCATGGCCAAATCGCCAAATCAGTGCAGTGGATGCGGGAATTCTTGTGGACAGGTTTCCCAGGTTTCGAGCTCCACATTAGCTTCTGAGAGGAAAGGTGAAAGCGTCTCGTGCCCTTGATTCTGCTGGAATGATGCGAAAAATTGACATCTGATCCACGGTGGATTCGGCAGGTCATGACCTTGGATTCTTCGGAATCACAGCAACATCTCTCCATTTCAGTATTTTGCCAAAGATTATCCCAATAATGTATGAATCATCCAATTAGCATTAAATTATATACGGAAATGTACAATTCTCGTCAGTGATCCCATATATTTTCCCACTTCAGGGACGTTGCTGTTAGTTTGTTTTCTTTTCCATGTGCGGAGTACCATCTTTGTCAACCAGCCTGGGTTTGTCCTACCGATTCACAAGCACAGCCAGCACTACAGGTCTTGAATCAGGTAATTTGAATTTGTTTCCTTTGTCCAAAACTGGGGATGATACGCCATTCTATGTTTATTTTATTGAAGAAAATTAACATGTTCAATTTGTGCTCCTGTATTTAACTTTTTCCTGCAGCTTCTGTGCTGGACACAAGTGAGAATGGCACATGTTGCGCAGAAAAGGCTTTGGTTCAAGTTCCTTTCGACGTGGGAACGTCGTGCCGCACCATGTACGAGTCCGAAGCATGCCTGGAGCGAGGCACTGCATGCCGCAGGCGGTCAGACCTGGATCATTCGTGATGGTTGGCTTTGCCAAAGGAATTGCTGGGCACCCTTTGCACAGTTTGGCAGTGGCACAGCTCACCACTATTTCCTTCAACTTTCAACAGATTAAAGTTTTACATGTCCAGGAAACCACTATATACATTCTTCAGTAGACCACCATATTCCCCAATCCAATGTGAGAAAAGTGTTTTTTTGGATTGATGTCTCTTTTTTCCCCAGTGGAACCACATTCCTTATCCACCATATATGTGGGATTCTTCAGCCCTGGTTCCGGGTGGACCTTGTTTGCAGCACCAGGCAAGCTCGCAGTCGTCCGGCCACACCCACTGGTGCCAGTGGACCTGAGGTGTGTGGAGGGCCCGGGGAGTGGGTGGCATCTATGGCTTGGGATAGATGGACAAATTCACCAAAAAACGTCTAGTCTCATGGCAAAATGAGGCGGATTTATGTCGTGGTTTATTGTGGTTTAACCAGCCTTATTTTGAGAACCATGTCAAGAAAAAGGAACATTAAGAAAATCAACATGGAAAATATTGGCCGAAGAATGGAGGATTGAACAGTTCACCATAGTTAACCAACAGAGGCATGGGAATTTGTAGTTGATTTATGATTTATGATCGCAATTAACTCACAAACTGGTGATTTGACTGGGGAGATCATGGGGGTAGAACTGAATTCATTTGGGCCCGTTTTCACTTCTTTTGATTTGCATGGAAGCTACTCGTATCAATCTTGACGGATCATCTCATCCTGCTCGATTTCTACTTTGGAGTGTTTTTTTTGGGTGAAACAGGTGTGGCAAACGACAGTGCAACAAGATGGTTGGATGCCAAAAATGATGGCAATTTAATCCCCAATTTTTGAGCAGCTGACGGCAGATGGAAGCTGATAGATAGATGATAATTCCTGAAATGGATGACAGATGCATACGATCATACATTATCCATCATTTCTATCTATCACTTTTGATGCAAACATGTATCATAGCTGTTCTGTCATACATAGAGTTGACGCTTTGCATGACGCTATGACCTCAACACTCACAAGAAATCCCAGCAGATTCCACTGCCATCCCTTGGGGCCGCAGATTCCCACGGCCAACGTCCGTGTGGTGTGCCGCATTCGTCCCATGAACGACAAGGAGAAAAAGGTGGAAATTCTGTGGGTTTCAATGGCTGTGTTGCCATGAAATACTTGTCATTCATATTAGGGCACGGAGTAGTTTTTGCAACCGTGACAAGTCAACAACTGTAGATGGAATAAATTGGCATCTTTTGGTGTTTCTTTAGTATCCAAAATCTCCGAAGATGTTCCGGTTAGAGAGCTAGCTTTGAAGACCTTGGACAGAACAGCTCAGTCGTCCCGAGTCTTCCCTTTTCCATCATTTTGTTGTTGGAATTTCCGTTGGTTCTTTAGTTTTAGTCGAATCCTTGGTGGAGACTGATTCTTGTTTGAGAGACAGCCAACTTTGCTGGCTGCCGTGACATGCCTTGTTTCATGAGTGCATTTTCTTTGCCCCTTGTTCAACTATTCATTTGTTTCTGGTTCATGTCTCATTTTCAGCTGGTTGAAATCAATGTCCTTTTGGTTCCAATCCTGACTTTTTTCAGATATGTTCAACCTCCCATTGTGGCTGATGAACTCCCTGTTTGGTTGCTCAAAAATCCCCATGTTTGGAAACATTCCCACTTTGTTTGATACTGTCATTTCTTCCAATCTGGCTATGCAAATTACCATGTTAGTTGCTTGCATCCTTATTGTTAGTATTTTTAAATCATGTTCATTGGTTTGAACAAACAATGTCTTTGTTGCTTCAACAAACAATTTTGTTTGCTGAGATTCCCATTTTGGTTGCGCTAGGCTGGTGCCACGCCCGCGGCCACCGCATCCACGGAGCGAAAAGAAGTTGCCGTGGTGCGGCTGCCCAGATGGAGAGAATTTGATAGAACCTATAGATGATATAGAATCATTTATGATATCTTTCTAGATATTTGATTTGTATATATTTCTATATATTGCCTAGCTGCTTTGTTTTCACAACATTTTACCATTTATGGCTCCGCAGTCTGTTTTCACCAGTCATCTTCCCTCGCCGTACCGAGCCGAGGTGCGCATCCTGGCGGGTGGCACTCGCCAGGTGCGTTCCACCTTTCACTTCGACGACGTCTTGACGTCCTTCAGCACCCAGGAGGACGTCTTTCGCGCCACGCTGCAGCCCTTAGTGGGACAGGTGGGACTGGGAACCTGGGGATGGGGGAAGATTTCCATGGGAAAATCGAGATTCTCAAGGTACAGAATGACGACTGCAACATATATCTGGCTAAAGTTTGGTCCCCCAGCTAGCCCGGTTCTAAAGCTTATCTGGAGTTCCATGTCTCAGAATGTCTCATTGCCTTCCAGTATTCTGACTCCATGGGGGCTGTCTCCAAAATTGAGCGGAATCCTCAACAAACACCAGACCCATCGTAACCTGGGGTCCGTTTCTGTGGTTGGGTGTCTTGAATCCAGGTGCTAGCTGGCTATGAAACCACGGCTTTTGCCTACGGTCAGACTGGGACTGGAAAGACGTTTGGAACTCAGATTGCTCGTGGTTGTCGTCAGAGATGTGGTGGACCAACCCATTGGAAACTTGGAATATTTTGCCACCTGGCCAAAGTTTGAGTACTGAGTTTAGTCTCAGTGTCTGTTGAAATCTCATGGACTTTGTTTGACTTGCTCATGAAGTTTAATAATTTGAACCGAGGTACACGTACTCTTGGCCTGTTTGCTGGGACTGATCGCTTCCGTTGTTCGGGGAGGATGATCCCAATTGACTCAGTTTGGGATAGGGCGCGAAAAACCACATGCCACAACTAATGCATTGACAGACTCTTTGTTATCTTTGTTGAAGGTGAATTTGGGCCCCCATCTTCTGCGAGAAGTGATGCATCCCCATGTCTTTTGGGTTGTCACATTTTTAGATTATATTAAGATTACCCCACACCCACAAAAATCCAACTTTCATAATATAATTCGTAGAATGTGATATGGGGGTGGGTCAAAACCTATTATTATCCATTTCAGTGGGATGAACATCCATGAATCCCAGCTATTTTGAGGTTCACTAGGTACCAGGGTTTTGACTCATAGCCATATGTTTTCTTTTCTGTGACAGGTGATACCCCTTTGTTCCCCCTTTGTCTTGGTATCTTTGTAGCTGGGCCAGGATGGAGGGACAGCTCGATTCTGTGGAAGGCTGGGGATTTCGGCACCTTTTGCTGCAACAGTCCAACAAATTTTGGAACTGGAAGCCACTTATTTTTGGATGATTTCAATGTTTGAACATATACATGTAAATATGTATTACATACCTGTATCTTCCTAAGTGCCAAAATTTTTGTCTTTTCGGCGGAAACTGCTTTTTCAGAATAGGGGCACTTTTTGAAAAAAAAAGGACGCTTTTGATTTTCTACGTGGTTTGTTTGTTTGTTTGTCATGAGTTTCACGTGTCCCAGTTCTGCAACTCTTCTTTTTCTTGCAGCTATACACCAGGCAGAATTGTGAGATCTGACAAGGACA
>BGPT01000160.1:14894-31255 GCA_003297045.1 Symbiodinium sp. clade C Y103 | reverse complement strand
CCCCCCCCCCCCCCCCCCCCCCCGCGCCGCTCTGATAAAATCTAGTAACCCTCACCTGGCAGGTGGGGAAAAATGTGTTCCAATGTATCGTGAAAGTTGATATACATAAATGTAAAACTTGACATCTATATATATATATATGTATACATATTTATATACATACATAGATATGATGAAAGAAAGCACACATTGAACGTTGACCTCAAAAAGCGAAAACGTCCACCGCAGCTTTATGCCCCGGCCTCCTTGGAATAGAGGTGCGATAGACTTTTATATGGGTTCACCGCAAGAAGGACGTTGGCGGTGTATGTGTAGATCTCATCTTTCACATACCGCTTGCCTTGGCAAGCCTTGAGGGTGAGGGGGTGCCAAAAAATGAAGGCAGAAAGTATGCCATTCCCAATGGCAAATCATGTGCTGCAATAGTTTCCGACTGTGTACCTTTCGAAAAGTCACCATGGAAACCAAAAAAAACAAATAATGTGCCATGCCATTGAAAAATGCCAGCAGCAGCTTGAGAAGCAAATGTCTTTTCAGGCTTGGATTGCGTGAACAATGTGGAAACACAAACCACAATGCAACAACTCTGAAAATTATTCTCATCAAAGGTGCGGCAAGAAGTAGTAGACACACACACACACACACCGGCACACAAAACAAAAAAAAGGCAATTCCATACAATTCCCATGTCATGTGTTCTTTTTGGTAACTATTTATTATTTATTTGTGAACTCCATTAAGCTGCTAAGATATATATATATATATTCATACTGCCAACAACCAAAAATGATCTGGACAAACTGTTTGGTTTCGGACCCAACGTCCAGGCTGCGCAAGTTGTCCAAAATGTTCGCATCGTCCAAGTGAACCATCTCCGTATTGTCCTGGAAGGTCCTTCGGGTCGAAAACGTCGCTGGGAGCTTCGAAAAACGTCGCGATCTTTAATGGCAAAAAAACAATCATGGATGAACATGAGGCAGTTTAAACATAATGAAAAACCATGAGGTTGATTTTTGTTTGCTTTTAAACGCTGAACCTTTACAGTATCCAAATGGTTGAATCATGTTGAATCCATCCGAAAATCATGTGGATCAATCGGGATCATAATCACTGCTAAGGATCGAACATATCAAATCATTGAAACCACACACATCAGTTATAAGATGTTATATACAAGTATACAGTATACAAGTGGTGCTGTCCACAAACATGCATGATCAGTTTAAAAAAACAATCCCTTTTTTAGGCCCATTTCCGGACTTGAGATGGGGTTGCGATTCCAGTATGCTGGCCCCGTATTATCCCACTAATTGCTGTTTAAGATTTTGGGGAACCGGACAAGACATGTCCATGATCAACCATACACAAATGTAACACACACATATATGTGTATATGTGAATGTATGGAAAACATGATCATTTCTACATCTATATAATATATGTGCAATAAGCGCAATAAGCCACCCAGTAGATTCCATTTCAATATGTTTTATGTTTTGTTGCTTCAAACATCTTCAGTTTAATCATGGTTTGTCATGGATTATCGCCATTCATGGCGCAAAGTGACACAAAGTTCCCAATGATCCACCCAATCACCAGTCATTTTGTCCCTTGAAAGGATATTAGTGGGTATGAATGCATTCTCTGAGTCCCTTTTCTTGCGATTAATCCGTAACACCCAGTGATGACCAAACAGGTTTAAAACATCACATGGATACTAATGGATATCAAACCAGGGACAACCATCATACCAGTCAAGTGGTTTGTCATCCCCATGAACTATAGATATGATGATAAAAACCCCTATCAACATCCATATCATCATCACTGGTATTATGATATTGTGATATGTTATCAATCAGCACTATTTGATTGACTATAGACATTATTGCATTATCAACATCCATAAGCCCAACAGCTCTCCTGGTCTCTCCCACATCGTAGAAGGGCCGCAGCTCGCTTTTCCGTACCACGTGCACTGCACCGCCCTCCGGGTGGTCCACGCACAGCGAGTCGCGGCCGTCCTAAGTGGAAGCCGGGACCAAAAGGAGGGGATTGCCTCATGGAATTCAATACATACATACATACATAAACATATATATATATATGTATCGCATACATATGTATATATATATATATTTCGCATATATATATATAGGAAATATAACTACATATAGTATACATATATACATATATACATATATATATATATATACATATAGTGGCTTCCATCAACAAAACCAAAACTACTCAAAAGGATGGCTCTAGTCAACAAAAGATAGTCAAACATATGGATGTGAATGGATTTGATCAAGAAAAAGGATCACACAAATAGATATTTAGCACACAAAAACATGGCTTGGACACACAACACAGTGGATTTTACCACTAGCGTTTTCAATGGATTGGACCAACAAGAATAAGAATCTGAGTTGATTGAAAATACTGTAAACATCAAGGATTTACTCTCCTATAAACTAACATAGATGTGGAAAACCCGCCATGTGTAGATCATTTCCCTAGGGAAACCATGGGGGAAACCATGGGTTTCCCACATCTATGTGAGTTTACCCTAGGGTAACAATCAAGAAATAGAGTTGTATCAACAAACACGGGGATCTAACCCGCAAAACAAGGAGATTTGACAAGGAATCTTTCAGGTATAACCTACCCGTCGTTGTCCAAGAATTGGTGACATATATGTATATATATATATATTATAGATATATTTGAATAAAAAAAACATGTATATATATATATACATATATCCAAACAGTTAATGTCAATTTGGTGTCATCACACCAAGCAGTCAAACGCTATAATTCAGCATTTATTTAATACATATATATATATATATTTATTTGTTTATTTATTTATTTATTTATTTAGATGATGTTGAACAACTTGAACTATTTTGTCAACATACAGTCAATTTGGCTGGTGTTATTGAACAACTTGACAATATAATTCAACAACAACAGCCAAATAATTGGATTTCCATGACACCTTCAATTCAAGGGCACTCCCCAAACCACAGAAGAAACCAAGTAGCATCAACGCTGACGACTCTCGAGCGACGGTAACCTGGAATCAGCTGGAGGAAGGGGGGTTAATAGATCAAACGTGCACTACCAACATCAGGAAAATCCGTTGCCAGCAGCTAGCATGGTATCTACTTTCTCTGGAGACCGCGAAACTACAAGGTGGCGTTTTTCCCCTACTATAGGTGGTGCAAGCCTTCAAACTGTCCCACCAGAATCCCGGGGCCACCAGCCGCCACCACGTTGCAAGTGAGAAACCCACATTGGCATCTGGAGACCAAACCCAGTCGTTCACCTGCAGCAATCACGACATGTTTTTCCAGGTCCTCGCCTGGCTTCCCACTCAACGTCCAGCTAGTATGGGGTTAAGTCACAGTTAAGTAGTTAAAGGCATAGTCACACATAGTCAAACATAATATGTATATATACTGTATATATATATATAAATATATTTGTACATAATTGTATATATATATATGTATATATAATTGTATATATATAATATCTAAATATATATGTATGTATATATATATATATATGTATATTCTCCCATATTCCAAGTGTGCTTCTAGTATGTTCTATAGTGACATCACTATAGTTGTTTCTTTGATTCAATGGGCTTCCTCTCGGTGTTCCAATTAGATCAAGTTCCACGAGATGTACATCCCAATGCCAAACACTAAAAAAGCACCGCAACATACTGATCTATAACCCACACAAAGTTCAACCAAAACATGAAGTCATCAAAGTCATCAATCTAAAACTAGTGATAATATAATATAATATATATATATACTATCATTATTATCACTATTATTATCATTATTACCATTATCATCATTATTTAATGTATATATATATATATCATATTATATACCAGTTGGTTAGTTACCACCAAGGCTCGTCCCCTCCCCTCACCTCAAATCTGGATTCGCGTGGAGAGATGAGACTCGCTGCACTGGGGCGTCCCTCCATGGCTTCCAACGGCGGAGACGTGGATCCCACACGTTGGGCGGAGCGGTTCGCAGTTCGCAGTTCGCTGCAGCGGAGGTGACAGGTCCGATGGGTTAGGACAGGTCCGAAACTTCAGGGGTTGAGAAATTAAGAAAGGTCCAGGAAGAATCTGGAAGAATAGAAAATCAAATGGAGAGAAGGTGAAGGACACTTTTGAAAAAAAAAATACCCTCCAAATTCAAATGCTCAAATCATCCACGGCGACCAGGTGGTTTAAAGCCAAATCTGAAAAGCACATGTTGGGAATTTCAACCCTCATGATCAATGAAAGTCAATGGGCTTCAGTATTCAAGAAAAAACAAATTAGACTGACTCTTGAGTTCACGTCTTATTAACGCGGCACGAACCAATGCATTTTTCAAGGACAGTCCGCTACAGTGGCAACACATTCTGCCCCAAGGGCCTTGGTCAATCTCTCTTTCCAGCGTCGCAGCATGTAGCGCCCCACAAGGCCGGCACCTCCCACCTTAAGTCGCTGGGAATCGATGGCATTGCTATGGTATTGCTGTGCCATAAGCAAAACCTACTCTCTGGTAATTTGTTGCATAGCTATTGAACATGGCAATTTATAGTTGATCAAGCATTTAACGTGGGGATTTTCAAGAGTTATATTAGTTTACCAGAGGGTAAAGCCAAAAATTATTGGGATAAATCATCATAAATCTCGTTTGAATGACAGTAGAATCACCATGTTTGTCAGTTGAATCACCATTTTTTGCAGGGGAATCTCCAATGATGGGTGATTTCTAGTGTTTGTTGGACCCATGACGAACACCTCACCATGGTTTCTGTTCGACTCAGTTGGACCCACATCATCGTCATTGCAAGGCCGAAACCTGTTGTCGGGTTGTAAACTGGGAGTAAACCATCCCCAATTTTACCCGAAATGGGAGAAATAGAACTATAGAAATCATCCCTGCACATGAGCTGAAACTTGAGATCCTAGCTCTCTCGAAGATGAACAAAACATTGGATACATGGTTTAACAGGGTTTCACCATGTTCGATCCGTATCATCCCATATCCAGCTTACGTATGAGCTACCAACAAGATGACATTTTCATACATGCCCCCGGTTGGCCACTTATTGAGATAGACATCGATAAACCAATCAAACATGGCTTAATAGCCACTTGCTAACTGGGATATGTATGGATATGTGGGGTAAGGGTTTCGCTTTCTCCAAGATCATCCGAGTAGTTCTGCCGACAGCTGACCACCACCGCTGCTTGTGGGCGCTCCATTTCTGTCCACACCTCAGTAAGGAAAATTCGGTGTGTTAAACTATGCTAAGCCATGTGAAACCTCTGAAAACGATTCCATGATGCCATGGAATCATCAAATCAGACATTGGAAGACGATCTTCCACAAGCTCTTTGAATGTGCTCAGGGCCGCACAGCTCAGAAAACCACGCGTAGGCGTAACGACGGCGTGACACAACTGTTGGACTCCTGAAATCCTCCGGAAATCATGGACAATCTTAGGTAGCCTATCCATATCTATTCATTCCTCGCTGATTACATCACTAGACTATACTGCCATCAACATCGTCAAGGCATGCAAGGTATCCATCCAGTAGGTTCACCCAATTGTGGCCCTGTTTCCCCCCCGGATCTGCGGGCAGAAATGGCTGCTGTGATGGAAAACACACTGCTGTACATGCGGGTTCCTAAAATAGGGATCCACGGAACCATGTGTTTCAATACTCAGATGGTCTTATGATTTGGATGAAGTTGGATGTACACCTATTTTTGGAGACCTCCAGATGGTTTTCTCTGAAAATAGGAGGTTCACCAACATGGCCCTTTTTTGATGAAACATGATAAAACACATGATGATACTACTAAACCCTGGGATTAGGGGGGTCGAACCTTTGACAACCCGATGGAAGTTGAATGGAATCATAAGCTGCTGCAGTGAAACGATCGCACAGTCAACTCGGACAATCAAATTCTACAAAACGAAGAGCTAGATTCCTTGAACATGCTGGTCAATGGTTTCATCATCCCGTTTCCATGGCTCAAACATCAACAAACCCATCAACAAACACATGGATGGAACTATCCAGCTGTATCAATCATCATTGCTTACACTTGCAACGTTTTGCAACTTGTAGTTGTTAATTCCCAGTTGATTCAAACCATGTTTTCCTCAAACAGGAGCACATGGTGAGGTCAGATGCCGCCTGCCCAAACTAGCTGCAGCAGGAGAACAATCAATTTGGCCAAAGGAATCCCAAGTAAAAAATGTGGTTTCTCATCGTTTCTCCCGTCCTGGAGCATGGTTTTTAGATGTTTAATTTGCGGTAAACACACTAAAGAAAGCCGTGCTTATTCATGATGTGGTTTATGGTTGGGTTACCACCTTGCCCCACACCATATCACCATATCACAGATCGCCCCAGCCCATGATGTCCCTATATGTTGATATATATGTATATATATACATATACATATACATATATATATATATACATACACATATATATATATATACATACATACATATATATACATATACATATACATATACATATACATATACATATACATACACACATACATACATACATACATACATACATACATACATACATACAGATACATACATACAGATACATACATACAGATACATACATACAGATACATACATACAGATACATACATACAGATTCATACATACAGATACATACATACAGATACATACATACATACATACAGATACATACATACAGATACATACATACAGATACATACATACATACATACATACATACATACATACATACATACATACATACATACATACATACAAATATATTTATATATATACACATATACATATACATATATATATATATACACATATACATATACATATATATATATACACATATACATATACATATACATATACATATACATATACATATACATATACATATACATACATATATTATACATATGTATATTCATAAACATATATGTATATATATATACATACATATATATATATATCATTAAATATTATATATGTTTTACATAATTCGGAAATGTGAAATCAACAAGATATTATATAAAAAATCCACATAGTCATTACATGTTTCGATCCCTTGACCCCAGCACGTGTGCAATTTGGGCCCAGCGAATTTCCTTTTTGTCAAAGCCAGCAGGTCACCAGCGTGGCGGGAAACCTCGCAGAAATGAGTGGTCTGTGAGACGAAATATCTGGAGGATTCCTACACTGCGGGTACCCCAATAGCTGGATATGCTGGATGGTTTATGATGGAAACAAAAAAAACAAAAAAACAAACTGATGATTTGGGGGTACACCCATGAACCTCATGAAACCTCCATATTGTATATACTCATAGAGTTTGATCAGGTGAAAATTACCAGGACCTACATTTATGGCGTTTGTAAACAACCAAAATCCCCGAAATCAATCCATGAACACCAACAAAAACATGGACATGGGAAGATGCATGTCCCATGTATAACATATCATTACTATATAATATATGTATATACAATCCCTGTTTCACCAAACCACCAAAATCTGCGGATATCTGTGGAATCTGAGGTTTTCTGCCGCAGTCTTCAGGCCAGGCAACTACATCCGCAACTTAAGCCGCACCAGCCTTGCTCGTCTTGGCATCCTCAGCGCGCAAGTTAAACACTCAATCAAATCTAATTACGCGCAATTGAATGCGCAATTGGAACTTGGATGCAACCTGATTGCAAGGATGTGGATTATTGGAAACTATGAATAGCGATCAGTCATAGCATGTTCACTGTGTTCACTGTCTCTAGTGACTTCAGGGATCATCATTTGGGCTTCAGCCAAGTTTCATCCGCCCTTGGGCTTTCTTCCTGGGTTGTCAAGGCTTGGTGGATTGGTTATAGCAAGGTTCGGTTCTCCCGGAGTGAGGGGAAAATACTTTGCAACTTCCTGGATGTCTCCCCCGCAAACAATCATGCGGGAACAAAAGATGTAAGAGGCAGCACGGCTCAAAGGATTACCATGGTACTTCATGGCTAGTCAGTCAAATAGCAGCCTCAACGAATGTCTCCCAGAATCACTTGAAAGGACAATAAAAACAATGTTTTTTGCAGCAAACCCAATCATAAACCTACCATTTAACAATGGTTGATACCACCAATTTCCTAGAAAATTGGCGGTTGGTTTAGGCTTTATCATGGTTTATCATGGTTTATCCTCGTACCTTTCAAGATCCTGGCGGCCCATGTTTCATGCCAGTCTCTGGCATCTTGCTGCTCTTGCTTGGCTATATAAGGCCGTAGTCTGGCATCAGCTTCCCCGTTGCGGGGAAAATTGGCCTCTGTCTGGTGGCTGAAGTCTGGCTGGGCTCAGATCCGGCTTCGAAATCCGATTTCGTGAGACCTATATAGAAGTCTAGGAAAAATCTGAAATCCTAGTCGTATCCAGCAGTGATTAATTACTGTTTTCCATTTTCTTGGTTGTTTACTATAAATATAGCTCTCTGAAACCCCCGGGTTAGTGTTCGATCATTGGATTCATTGGGGACCCAGTTGTTGGGTGGCTTCCGGTATCTCATCCATCGACTTGATGATAAGATCCTTCAAACAGTCGATCTTCAGAAATGAGACGCGTATAAAGCAATCAACATGTCGGTTTGTCTAAGAAATTTCAGGCAAACCCTCCAAATCCTTTCCTTATCCTACGGTTTAAACATGTTTAAAACTTCATTGTCCGAATGTTTCCGTTTTGAGCTTTCCTAAGTCATAGGGGTACCCCACATCATCTAGTGTAAGAGGATTATCCTTTATAAACCATCCATTTTGAGTCATTGTTGGGATTTCCCCATAGGAAACCTCCTTGGTTGGCCGAAAATGGCCCCCCCCTTTTGGGCACCAAGGCACCAGCTCAGGGAGCCCGGCGGAGAGCAGCGTCTTCTGCCAGGCCTTCTCGTCGTCCAAACACGCCGTGGCCGTCACAGACAGGCCATCACCGCCCTGCTGCATGTGGGGATCTGTGGGGGTATACATGTATCATGATATTGTTCTGTTTATGGCTTATGTTGATTTTTGTTGATTTTTGCTGTGACTACTATTAGAATCTATTAGTTATCATTGCCCATTATGCGCGTATGTGCATATAATCGCATATATATATGTACATAAGATATAATGTATCATTATGATTCATTGTGTATTTATATCTACACTTATATATACATATATCATGTGTGTGTGTGTGTCCGTGTGCAAATAGACGAGCAGCATATATGCGGCCACGCGTAGACATATAGTATGGGTGTTTAAGAGGATCCATGGTCAAGAGTCAAATGTATGGAATCATTTGTATGTCATGCATACATTTAATGTGCATCTCTCTTTGTCTCTCGAACAGCAGTCTCTCTTTGTCCATCACCATCTCGTTTAGTGAGACTGGCAGAGGTAGAGGCGAGCATACATCATTGAGCCGCTATGCAACAAGTAAACAAATCTATTCCAGGCAAATTGTATTTTCGATGGAGGTGTAGTGAGGTCAGTAGCTCCTTTGCAGGGACTTACTATCCTTTATTGGGCATTGGCATCTAGGATTCCACTGACGACCATGAATTTCCCCTCGTCCAATCTAACCTGGCACTGAGACACTGACTAGATGCAAATCATCATAAATATTCATAAACTAATATAAATTATCTATCTAAAATCCCAATTTGCTGGGGTATCTTCCCATTTTGCTGGGTTAAGGGCTGCTATCTCAATAGCTCCCAGTAGCTCCAACCTCTGTCTCCAAAGCGCGTGCCCTGCGGTGGTGCAGGGCCCCCCGCTACCCGCATCACAGGTGGATGTCCGGACATGACTTGTGGCCGTTCCAGATATATGGTGTGAATATAGCTAATCAAATTCCGAGAAAGACAAAAAACAAGTCTGAGTCTGCATAGCCCAAGTTTTTGTCAACAAATGGGATGATCAATGCTGCTGCAAATTGTTGAGGCAATGGAAATGAGAGCTGGTCGCAGAATGTGCCAGCTGGAAGGCATGACAGAGAGGATGAACTCGGAACATTTCAAGGTTTCTTTTTTGTCCAACGAGTGTGCCTATCAGAGAAATTGCAGATCTATACATAAAATATTGACTATATATACCATCACAATGTGAGCATTCTGGATTCTGAATTAGCAAGTAACTTCATTTTGCAATAAATTAGAATTGATTTGCCTCATGGTGTTAGCTCACCTTGGCTGCCTTTTTTGAAGTTTCTTGATCCCCTGCTCAAGTGTGAAAAAAATCAGTGGGACACAAAAACCAATGTAATCAACATGCATGGCTGTAATCCAACCAGTTAATTTTAGATACAATCTCAGCCGTTTAGCCAAAATGGGAAATGCTTTACCCATCAAACATATTCAAAAATGGTGGTTGAACCAAGACACCTCAGAATTTACTGTCCCTCCAGTAGACCAACATAGATATGAAAAATCATGAAAAATGCACCATTTGTATATAGATCATTCCCTGCGGAAATCGATGGATTGTCATAGCTATCTTAGCTTACTTGGATGTGCGTCCCAGTTGCTAAGTGGCTCATAACCATATCATGATCCATATATTCCTAGGTATATCATGGTATACCCTATTTACCCCACGGCAAAGCAACATTCATAGATGTGGAAAACCCACTATTAGTAGATGATTTTCCTAGGGTTTCCACATGGGTTTTCCACACATCTTTTTGCATGTTTACCCTAGGGATCCCTAGGGATCCTATGTTGTGTGGACAAGGATGCACCCCCAAGTACTGGAGGGCAGATACCCGTCCCGTCCCTCTCCCCGTAGTCCGACCTGACCCAAGAGCCACTTTCCAGCTCCACTCGCAACTGCAAACTCTCCCAATTGGCGTGACCAAAACCTCATGGACGGTGATTTGACTTTAAACAAATCCCCAAAATGATGAAACAATTCAGCGTCCTCATTAAAATAAGTCAATCCCCATTTTTCTCCATGAAAATACTGAAGATTCACTTTTCTAGTTTTTTGGGTGGTTTACTAAGCGTTGTTTTTTTTGTTCAAAGCTCAACATCCACATTATTCGGTGGTTTTAACCCACCATTTCCATGGCAGAATGCAATAAAATGATGGCACACACTTCACACCATAACCCCATGTTCAGACACAGTAAATATATGCCGGTGTTATATATTAAAAATATCTATGTTTGCCCACTCCAGGGTATACCCCATAGTAATTGAAGTAATATAAAATAATTAGCTATGGAAAATCAGCATCATTAATAGGTAAATCAATGTAAACATCTATATCGAAACTAGCCATGGCTTCCAGTTCGCAAACTTTCCCGCAGGGTATTCCGTTCGCAAAGACAAGGAACAGAGCCGCACCAGTGGTCCGTCCACTTGGTTCTGCGCCACCCGATGCAAGATCTGTGCTATATCCCCACCGATCCAGAGCCCAGGAGCAATCTCCTGAGCACCTGTCACCTGGGATTCTGGCAAAGCATCGAACAATCGAACATGGGGATTTGGATAGGAAAACGGTCGATATCCGAGGAATATCCTCCAGCAGTTTGACATAGCTATGGAAAATGGCCAATTTAGTTTTTCTTACCTATTCAAAATCGTGATTGTCCATAGCTATGCTCTAGATTCTATAGACAACAATGTGATTGCGAGATAAGAGGTATATAGCCAGCAATGTGATCTTTGACAGTTCTCGGAAATGGCATATAGTTTATCAAGAAAATACGGGGGATGCATTATGATTTTACGATATCATGGGGATACCTTTTGGGATACATAGCCAATATGATAGTGTTTTATATTGTTGCAAGAAGGTGGAGTGGTCATTCCAATCATAAGACATGTCAGCATTCTGTCCAAGGATGTCCAAGGTGCAAAATAGCAAACACAGGCAAAGGTTCAACATTCACTTTACTTTGCATAGTTGTTCCAAGTAGGGATGGATAGAACATGAAAACATCTTCAGCAACATTGCCGGTTGTCCATTTTCAATATCATCCAATAACCTCCAGAACTCAGAAATGAACCATGTGTATCCATTGATAGATGAGGAGATGTTGCTGGTCAAAGAACACGTCTTCCTTTAGGGTATACAAACTTTCCAAAATGGAGAATGAACGCATGTTGCACAACATTGACTTCCTTCAGTCCTGTCTTTCCAAGCGGGGATCAAGTTGCTCTGGCAGTCATCATTACTTTCCGTGCCCGGGATCCATCAGAATCATTGCGGATGGCACCGCCAACACATGGAAACCAACGGTATTGCATGCAAACCAAGACACTTCTGATGATTTATGATGATTTATGGCACCATATGGCACCCTTCTCCAACAAAAAATCCACACACACACAAGGTCGAGCTCTATAAACCCAACAGTCAACCAACTTATATAAGCGATCAGCAATCAATCCTGATAACAGCTGGTGAAACCCCGATCTGGCACCACCTTGTGCCAACATATCATCATTACATTCCCAATTGATAGGTCACATCTCCATGTTTCATGGTGAAACCACCATTTTTCTTGGTCAAATCTCAATCTTTCTTGGTCCAAACCTCCATTTCTCTGGTTCAATCTCCATCTTTCTCGTTTCAACATCTGTTTTTCTCCGTTTAACCTTCCTTTTTCTCGGTTCAACCTCCGTGTTTTTCTTGTTTTCACGTCCATTTTTGTTCTCCTTCGACCTCTTCCCTTCGCGTCACAGTGGAGAAGCAGTGCAGCCAATGCAGATTTCGTTGCAGCGAGCTCCCAACGATGATGGGCCCACCGCGATGGACGATGAGTTTCTCGAGCGCAGAGTGCCCACGTATGGAGTCAGCCCAGTCCTTGGGGCTTTGAAAATGATGGCTTTAAGCAACAATGGGGAGCAAACGGTGATGTATATAACCAACAAAAAATGCTTCTTTCTCCGGAAAAGTATTTTGGGTTAACCAACCAAAGTTGGGATCTAACCAGCACAAATGGTTGGTGATTCAATCATAAAACGTGATAAGACATGGTGACTTAAGCATCAAAACTACGGCCAACCGTGGGCATTCAACCATTAGACTCTGGGATGACATGGGGATCATCCACTCAGTAACTTTCAGAACAACCCCACGACCGGCAACGGCTTACGAAATGGGCTTACGAAATGGGCTGAGTACGCAATTGTAAATGGGATGTAGCAATAGGAATTGGGGACTTATCAAATTTAGGCAGGGTTATTGATCACTTGCGAAGTGGAATGGCCGCCCCAGTAGTGCTATGGATGGTGGATGGATGTTGATCTTACCAATGAATTGGGATACAACACGTAAAAAACAAACACATGATGTTCTTAGATGTTCTTATTAGTACTAGAAATTGATGTTTTCTCTTCAAACAAATGGGTTGGTTTCATTTGATTTCGACCCTGGAAAATCGGGTTGTTAGAGGCATCCCCACCTAAAAGCTGACCCTTTTAACGGGGCGTCACCATGCGTCAACTTTGGGAGGGGCTGGTTGAACGCCAGGAGCAGCCTGGAGAACTTCAAGGGCCAGGGCTCTTTATCTTCAGCACTTTGCGCAACTTTCCGATTTGAAAGGAGCTGCTGCAAAGTCAATTTCCTGTCTCAGGTGAGTTCAGACACAGGGGTAGACAGGACAGGTTTGCAACCGGTGAGCAAAGACCGGGGCTCTAGTTTCAGTACCATCAAGTTGGACTGGCAAAACGAATCAATGTAGAAACGGTTGAAAGATACCACTGGCGGGATGGATGTACTCTGGCAACATCCATTGTTTCAACAGGTGAGGAGACGGGCTGTCACAACTTGGCATCATGATATATATGTGCTTTTGGATCCAGAAAAATACTCTGCCGTCCACTTCAGCAGAATCAGGCATAACATGAACCTCAGCACCTCCATTCAAAAGGGATGAGGTATATACTCAGTATAACGGAATTCCATTCATTGTCAATGGATGTTGGTATATTATATAATTTCTTTTTATACAGTAATATTCTCATTACAATTCAGCCTTTTCACGTTACAAAATGAATTGGCACAGCCACTCAAAAACCAACATTTTGCAAAGTGAATGCTACCTGCCATGACCAATCTCCATCGGCTCTTCGATCCAGGCTTTACTCATTCCTTTATTTCGTCTTCTTATTGAATCTTTAATAGTTTTTATTTCATATGTGCGCATATTTATCATATCTAATATAAATAACTAACACAACTGAACATATACGTATAGTATATATATATATATTTATATATAATATGATAACCAGGGTTTTACGGGGCATCAGGGCAATTTCTTGATTGTTCAATATTCATATGAGTCAAATAATCATCCAATCTTTGATGGTTGAAAAATCTGTTGATATCCCGCTCTTGCTGGTTTGATCTACGTTTGATCTGGCCGATGGCGCGGATCGAAAAGTTCCGCCTGTCCTCAGTGGTTTGTTCACCACAAAGCCGGAGACATAGTCGTCTCCAACCTCTTTGATCAACACCAATGCCTCGAACGAGATCTGGGATGTAAAAGACTGGATGCTTTATAGCAATCCTCAAACAAACAGAAAAAATGAGAAAAGTAATGTATCCCTATGTCTCCCCATGATTGTTGGATTTTACTTTACCTTTTTGGAGGTTACGATAGTTAACCACCCACATGAGACATTAACCCAACAAAATATACCAAAGGATTCTACCAACAAGCATAAGACTTCAAGTTCCATGTTTTCACCCAGCAACACAACGCAAAGCGGAAGTGTCATCGAAAAAACATGGGTGTTGACCCTCGAAAGCAAAACACTCACATGGAAGCCCCAAATATGGGCTTGGAAAATGTGTGGCCATTTTGGATTTCCCAATTTGGCCTATACCCAATGGGAAACCAGGTTGGGACACTTCAAGACCGGCCGTGGGACTCCAAGTCAAAATCTACTAATCTACTTCCTCTTTAGTTTCTGTTTTGGAAATGGCAAGTCACACCTCCAGAAGAGGACCATTCTGTAGAAATTTGGACTTGTCCTTAAGAGCACTGCACAGTACTTGTTATACTCATCTATGCCCTTAACCTATCGATGTTTCACTATGTTTCAATGATTCACTTGAAATATGGGGTTACATTACAACACGAAATGAGAGCAACAATAATAATAATAATAATCATCATCATCATCATCACGTACATGTATGTAAAACTTTGGATGTAACATGATACCACATAATCAAATGACATAGATACATATTAGACACCCATACTTTCTCATACCCTCTGGTTCTAAACAACATAGTCAACATAGTTATTTTTTTCAAATTCCGCCCATTTCGAGCTGATCAGCCCAGGATGATGTACCATGATTTACCTCTGAAAATGGATGGTTTTTGTCACTCCATCGGCATCGGCTCTCATCTCCGCGTCCTGATCGAAGTTGGAATCCCCGATGGAACTCATGGGGTGGGCCACCAGCAGGTCTCCTGGCGCTGGTGAGGACGACCCGTTGGGTTCAGATCTACGATTCGTAACCAGCAAGAAATGACAGGTCACAATGAGGACATGCATCGGCGACATGATATGTTATACCGACCTATAATATATAGCAACTATAAATATATGTGTAGTATTGCGTAATTATGCATGCACGTCTTGACACGAGTATATGCATACAGTCAACATGGGATCATCATCCCAGAGTATATCGCAGGAAATGAACACTCTTGGAACCTCAAAGCAGCTGGCTCAATGTCTAAGCGCATCTGGGCATCCTACTTGAAGGTGCATCCAGTGGGTAACCGGTTGATTACTGGCGATGTTCCATACACAACTAGGATATACTAGACGACGGATGGCCCGAGAGCGAAGAGAAGTATAGTGAGGTATGTAACTGTGAAGATCGTACAGCATGAAACATAGAGAGAGAGAGAGAGAGAAATATATCAAGATGTCTCAAAGAAAGAAGATATGAATGTATAAGGCGCAAAAAAAAGAGATGAGCATGTGAAGATGTGAAGATGTGAGGGTGTGAAGAGATGAAGATGTGAGCATTTGAAGATGTGAGGATGTGATGAGATGAAGATGTGAGTATTTGAAGCTGTGAGGATGTGATGAGGTGAAGATGCGAATATGTGAAGATGTGAAGATGTCATGATGTGAAGATGGGAAGATGTGCAGAGAGAAAAAAGACGTCACAGACGATTTTGCAATCTCTTGCAAACAAACGCTTTTACACACAGACCCTTTTATACGCAGACCCTTTAACACACAAACCATTTTACACACAGACCCTTTTACACACAAACG
>BGPT01000159.1:407808-433274 GCA_003297045.1 Symbiodinium sp. clade C Y103 | reverse complement strand
ACGTTTCTAGGAATCGAGTTTACCACAACTTGACAAAACCGGAGGTTTTGTCTGCGTTTTACTTGTCTGTATATAGCACGAGACTGTATGTTTACGCCAGTAACTTGTGGCTCAAGCACTTGAGCACTGGCTCAAGAACCGGGAAGCGAAAAGTGTGTGTGTGTGTTGCCGAGAGACGGCCTCTGAGGGTTTTGAGACTGCAGAAACGCGAGACTTGCACGTTTGANCTTGCACGTTTGAGTTTGTTTTGGTTTGGGTTTACTTTGAGCGTAAGAGGTTTGAAAGCGGTTTTCGCGATCTAACTTTGCGTGTCAAAGTTTTACGACTTTGGACTACCGTGCTTTCAGAACTGGTGTGCGGTTTTGAACATCCACTCGGATTGCTCTGCCGATAGCGAGGGATAAATCAAACTGGTCTTTATGATCATGTTGGCTCAGGGGAACTCTGCAACTTCAGGGGTTCTACAGACAGCCCATGGACTTCTTCGTCTCAGACCTGTACTGAGCGCCGGGCGATTGTCATTTCTTTTTTGTTGTACCGTTTTCTTAGTTCGTTTCATTCAACTGACTAGTGACACAGGCCTTGTGCCAGCGTGCGCTAATTCCGAGCAAAAAAAAATCATAGGCAAGTACCTTGTCCTTGACCTTTTGCAAAGTAGAACTGTGAGTCATACCCAACTGTACATGCTGTTGAATCTGCTTCGGCAAAACTCGTAACAAGCGTTGTAAGCAAGATATCTTCTGACAGGATGCTTTTCTGTACTCATCTGCAAGCGTTCCAAGTTGGCAACCTGGTCAATCAATAACCTTTCTTTCACAAATGCAGGGAAACCCATTATTGCAGAAAGGATTGCCGTCGATCTGACTTTTGTTCGAGGATTGAACAAGCTGTGTAGTTGGCGCCACACTTCCAAGCCGTTGTTGTTTTGGACTTTGGCGCAAGACTTTCAGAGGTCGGTTCTTCAACACCCCTGATAAAATAGCGTAGAGTTTTGTTGAGCGACTCTTTGAAGCAAGGCCCTCAGGTGTGTCTTTGAAGTTGATTATAAGGAGTCTCCATGCTCCTCAATGTATTGCAAATCACTTGAGAACCCTTCATCTGCAAAACAAAGCCACTGTCTAAAACTGAAAGCAAAGTCTGTCCAGTTTGCCGCATTCTCAGAAGAAACTGCACTTCCAAATTGCTTAGGAGCCTGAATGGTTTTGTTGGCCTCTGCAAACCCAGAAGACTTTGGAATGCCCACGGCACGCAATGCTTGGGCCGCCTCCGCAGCAGCTTTAGCTGCCTGCTGCATTGCACCATGGCTTGAGCTTCAGCCATTGCAGCTGTCACAATTGTCCGCAAACGTCGAACTGCACTGCAAAGAATACCAAGCTGTTACTGCAAGAAACTGAAATTCCAAGGTCAACTGCAAACCGATTGAATCACCGCAGCTAGACTGTGAACCACTGAGCAGAAACACGCAAATGTATCCCAGTAAAAGTCCAGTCCAAAGAAGTGATGTAGCTGTTGCCAACCGAGGTCCCAAATCTGATCCGAACTGGAACCACGTGTAGCATGATTAGCTCCGCTACCACGTAAAACTTGACACGCAAAGTTAGTTCGCGAAAACCGCTTTCAAACCTCTTACGCTCAAAGCAAACCCAAAACCAAAACAACCCAAACGTGCAAGTCTTTGTAGAGGTGATAGTCGCAACATAAAAGGCATACCAGCGACACCTCCAGGTTTGTGTGTGTGCGCTGTATGTTTGCATGACGCCATGGTACCATGCACGACAGACCATGTTAACACAGGTGTATATTTTCTCCTGTTGACGGCATGCTTTCATACAAAAATGTTGTAATGCGGCATGTCTCATGTCATCATGTTGTCATGACACAACACAGCATGAATGTTTCTGGAGATAGATCCGGAGGTTTCGGACGGACAACTATTATATTTTTTTGTACACTTTTTGTAAAGCATACATGGTAAAGAAAATTTTGGCGTTTCGCTCTTGGAATGCAACATCACGCTTTGAACCTGGAACATCGGTTGTTATGTAGGTACTTCGAAAATAGAAATTGTAAATCGCAGAACTTGTTGATCGCCAACCTTCGTCCAGTTGATTGCCTTCAAACCGTGGCGCCGATGGCCTTTTCATTTACATCTTCAAAGCGACGTTGCCAGCTTGCTAGTTTTGGTTTCACTTGATGCATTGTGTTTTGCAGAGGTAATAGTCGCAACATAAGTGGTATACCAGCAATATGTACAGTTTCATGTATGTGCACTGCTGAAAGAGTCATGCAAGCAACGACCTCCAATCTCTAAACCATAGTTAAGACTAGGACGGTATCTCATCGTCTTCGATCCCCCAACTTTCGTACTTGATCACTGAAAACATGCTTAGCAAATACTTTCGCAGTAGTCCGTCTTTAACAAATCCAAGAATTTCACCTCTGACAGTTAAATACGAATGCCCCCAACTATCCCTGTCATTCATCGGAACCCTCAGAGGCCGTCTTACGGCAACACACACACACACTTCGCTCCAAGACAGGGAGCAAGACAAGCAGTCTCTCTATCTGCACAGACAAGTGAAACGCAGACAAAATCTGTGGTAAACTCTATTCTAGAAACGTTTTAAACGGTTTCGTTCAAAGCAAAACGAATTCATGTCAAACGACAACTCACAAAAACCTCCCCCCTATACAAACGAGCAAATTCCTAACAATTCAAGCTGCCTAAGGCAAGTCTTTGTGACAAAACAAGATGGATTGAACCGATTGTATGACAAGTACAAAAACGCAAAGAAAGTTCAAACTACAAAGTATTGCACAGATCATCTGGAAGACAACCAACAACCAGATAACGGTCTTCTATGTGCAGCTTCTGTGTGAAAGTTGAAGCACAAGGGTGTCTTGCTGTGAAGCTGCATGAAGGAGTTGTCATGTCTCAAAGCTGCTGTTTCTAAACCCGTTTGTTTGAAAACTTTTGTCTGAAAGCTTCTGTATGAACGCGTCAATGAAAAAAAATTGGGCGCAGAAGCGTTTTGTGTAGCTTCTGCAAAAGTACGTCAGTGTGATAGGAAAGCGAGAACGTCACAAAATAGATGTTGCAGTGCAGCTACCATTCTGAATCGGGTTATGGCGCCGAATTGGTGGGCAGTGGTTTGAATCGCATCGAAATGGCTGCATCAAGGTCGCTGGTCAGCACTGCTGCTGTGATCGTCAAACGCATTGAAATGCCTCTCTTGCAATGGTGATTTATTGCTTATTTCAACGCTCAGGATTGGAGTCAATTGTGCGACTAATGCGAGGACACATACCGTTTCCACCCCAGCTTGGGCTGCACAGGATCGAATCAGCTGTCTTGACATTGATGATGAAGCCATTGGATGATGCTGAATAAAATTACCCCAAACCAAGAAATTAGTCACAATGGCTAGCCCCATTTTTTTGGGTCCTACAGGGAACCCACTTTTAATTTTTCTTTCTTGGTCAATTTTGGGCCCCATTTTTTGGGTCCAGATTTTGGACCCCAAAAATGGGGCCAGCCGTTGCATTTACTCAGCAAATCTCAATCCTCTGGATTCATCATAATTGTCAAGACTCCTGATTCGATCCTGGACAGTCCAAGCTTCTTTTTTGGATCTCATTTTAGAGAGCTGGACACAAGGTGCGTTTTGTTTTTGACTTGTTGAACGTTGAAGCATTTGGCTGAGAATATTTTTTTCTGCATCCATCAACACTGCACCCTGTCCTCGGAGCCCTTCTTTGCCAGTCCCCCGGACCCCTCTGTGTGAAAGTTTGGTGAGAGGATGTACAGTGTACTGCACCACCTTGAACCTACTTGACTATCTTGTGAACTATCTTGGAACATTGCATGTGCATGTGAACAGTTTAGGAACCATTTTAAGTTTGTAGGAACCGATCTGTGAACTTTAGGAACAGTAGGAACCAGGTTTTTGTGTTTTTGGGGTGTTTCTGATCTGTCTTTCATGCACCCACTGTGCAACACGTGCTTTAGGCCAGAGAGTGCGTGATGTCAAACATGAGCTCCGCTATAAAAGGATGTGCAGCTTTTCAATGTTTGATGTGGTATATTTCCCTTTGGTTTGTGGAGGAAAAGCGGACCCTAGGAAGTTTTGGGATTTCAGCCCAAACGTGGGGAAATTCAGAAATTTTTGGTGACTTCGCGGGGTCCGCTGGCACATGCCGTGCGACATGAAAATTTTGATGTTTGAACATGTGACCATCGGTGAATCCTCTGAAATTTTCAGATGTGATGCGCTTGCCATGGACTGCATCGGAGTGAACCCTCAGGGGAATTGTGCATGAGTGAATCCGATGTGTTGTTCAACTATGTAGGCATTCGCAGTGCAATGATTTGATGTCGATGGTTACATGTGCTCAAGCTGCAGGATGTCGTTTGAGACATCCACAAATGTTGCAAACATCTTGCATGAATTTTTGCATGAGTTTTTGCATGAATTTTGTTATCCGTTGCAGTTTTCTTTCATGTGAATTTCATGGTCCTGTGCTGTTTTGTGATGTCGTGAATTCAAAGTTTTCCGATGTGTGAATGTGTCGAAACATGTTTCGTTTTCAGCTTGCATCACAAATCCAACCTGCTTTGACGCCCGGACCTTATTGCCATGAGTTTCGGTGATAATGAAGCTGTCTTTACACAGAGGGCCAGAGAGATAGGTCTTGACGAGGCAGCTGTGAAATGTTTGATTGATGAAGGTATCAGAACCATGGCATTGTTTGCATTCAGTTGCAATTTTTCCCCGGGTGCAGCAGACGAAAAGCCATTTACAGACTTGATTCGGAAGCTACTTCGCCGAGACCCCAGCACCTTAGAATTTTCATGCATGAGAAGACTTTTCAACGAGAGTTACGCAAATGTAGCATCAGATATCAAGGCGAGGACTGAGGCTACAGATGAAACGCCGATCCGTCGGCTAGCACCAGCTGAAAGAGCCAGCAGGCTCAAAGACCAACAGCAACGCCTCAGCGGAATCAGCATATCTGGTCAGTCAGTACGAACCTGGCGACACCTTGATCGACAGGTGCATCAGTATCTACGACAGTGACAGGCTTCAGTACGTAGAGTGGTCGGTTTCAGTTTCTCGTGAACACGAACTGTTGACAGGGACGAAAAAGGATTCTTCCATTTCGTTTGATTCGTCAGGAGCTTTGAAACTGAGCAAACAGCAGAAGGTAGATCCATGTTCGACCGGTAGCGAAATACAAGTTCGATACTGTTTGGTGAGAAGGGCATTAGCTTTCGATCGATCCAATTTGATTGATTTCAAATTGATGGAAGCATGGACAGAGAAGCTGCTGCAGGCCAGGTTAGAGGAACCATCCCCTGGATTCTCCAGAACAACCATGCGTCAGCTTGAGTTGGCCGACAGGAAGCTTTTCTGTGTGCTTGCTGAAAAGACAAGGGATGGAATCAAGTCCAATGTAAAGGGTAGACCACTTGATGCAATCAATATTCAAGGAAAGCACAGAATGTTCCGAGGTTCAGTCGTTGCTTCAACCCAGGCCTTTGAGTGTTGCCGCAGACAAGAACAAGGATATTGGTCCCAGTGCAGGTGAACCGCCAACGAAGAAACCACGTCGTGAGACACTTTCGAAAGGCAAGGGAAAAGGCGGGAAGAATGGTGCTTTTGTGCGCATTCCTCACGAGCTCCTTAGTTGAATTGTGTGGCTGCGACTCCAAAGAACAATAGAATTTGTTTCTCATACAACTTGAAGAAATGTGAGCACGGAGCGGGACAGAAATGCCCTAAGGGATTACATGTCTGTGCGGTGCAGGGTTGTTTCAAATCTCACCCTGCTGTGGAGTGCCAGAAAAGCTCGTGACAACTTTCAGGCTGTCAGACCCTTGGATGTTCATCGAACGATGATGCAGTTGATGTCACAATGTCTGAGGGCGAGCCGAAAGGTACAATGCATGATGCCACCACGAATTTCACAGACAATTTTCTTTCAAATTTTCAGCATGTTGATCACGTAAGCGGCAAACAGACACCATGTATTTTCTTGGAACTATGTGCGGGCAGTGCTTCTTTATCTGCAGAGGTCAAGAAACTGGGTATCGAAGTTCTGGCTTTTGACCATGAATCCAATAGGCACCAGACAAAATGCAAGGTCATCAGCCTCGACCTCAGCCTTCCTCATGCTTTTGACCGTTTGACTGAATTGGTGAACAGTTGCAATGTTTTGGGAGTACATATGGGTCCTCCTTGCGGAACCTGCAGTAAAGCACGAGGGATTCCTATGGCCGATGGCTCCGCTGGACCCCAGCCGTTGCGTGATGCGACGCATTTACTGGGACTTCCAAATTTACAACATCGAGATTTTCAGAGAGTCACTGCGGCTAATGCTTTATATGCACAACTTGGGAAATTCGTGGAACTGCTGGAATCCAAGGGGATCCCATGGACGATTGAGAACCCCACAAACAGTTTTCTCTGGGATTTGCCATACTTTTCTTTTGCTATGGCTCATGGAATCAAATATATACGATTGCCATGCTTGTGCGTTTGGAAGCTCTCGAAAGAAGCTGACCAGTTTCTTGTCAAACCACCACGAGTTCATCGGCATGTGCAAGTTTTGTGACGATGTTGCACCGCACGAGCATGAAGGTTGGGGTTACGACCATGTCAATAAGGTTTTCAATACAGCCGAAGAGGCGGAGTATCCACATGCGATGTGCAAACAGTATTCGCAAATTTTGGCGCAGATGATGGATGTCACTTTGATGCCAACAGCACAACCTCGGATGTCACCACAACTGCAACCCCGAGGGCGAAGGTTCCCCAGATCTTTGCGGAGTTTTGGCAAGTGATTTCACGCCTGCTGCCTGAGATACCAGCGCTTGACAACAAGCACACTTTGTTACAACCATGTGGCCCAATACCTGCAGGCAGCAAACTTCTGCGTTCTGAAGCGGACAAGGAGAATCAACAGTTTCTTTGTGTTTTTGGCATTTACAGAACCATGGAACAATTTGTGAGACAGGCCCAAACCTTGTGGCATCCCTTTGGCCCTTTGATGAGTTGAGGAATCTGCCTGACAACGTGATTAGGTCCATCTTCACCAACCTCACTTCCTCTCCGCTACAACTTGTGAAACAGCGCTGTGATTTTCTAAGACGGTGGACAAACAGAGCGAGAGAACTGCAGCATGATGAGAATGTCCTGCATCAATCCATGCCACTACATGTCAGAAACATAATGGCAGGAAAACGGTTGTTGATCATGGAAGAGCTGGCCAAAGAGATGGGATGGGCAGACATGTTTGTTTCAGGAAATGAGAGAAGGCTTCAAGCTTGTAGGCACCTTCGAAGCTACCGGTATATTCAAGCCTGGAGTGACAGTTGCCAGTTTGAGTGAAGATGAACTGCCAAAGAATACCAAATTCCTGCGACCCGCCAGTTTGGGTAGGCTTCGCAACTATGATGACGAAGATCTGCAGAAAGATTTATATGCCACCACCTTGAGTGAAGCCGAGGACAAACAGTGGTTGGAAGGACCATATGACGTCAATGAGGTGCACGAGATGATGGGTACAGATCGGTTGCCAGTGAGACGCTTCGGGATTATCCAAAAGGATAAACTTCGACCAATCGACAATTTCAAAGAGTCTATGTTGAATCTGACTTTTGGGTGTTTGGAAAAAGTGGAGCTCAGAGCAATGGAGCACATTCTGTGGATGCTGGTTACCATAGTCAGATACCTGAGGTTCTTAGGCGAAGTCAAGTTCGTCCTTAACACTGGAGAAGAGCTCATTGTGCATGTGCATCCATCTTGGAGGAAGGTAGCCTTCGGTGTGGAAGCCACCTGCGTTGACATGAAGTCAGCATACAAGCAGCTGCCTTTACATCCTTGTGAATATCACAGAACAGTTGTCAGTTTGTGGGATGCGAACAACAGGAAACCTGCTTGCTTCTTGATGCGAACCCTTCCGTTTGGAGCTTCTGCGAGCGTCCACCATTTCCTCAGAGTCAGCAGCTTTGTGCACGCGGTTGGCCTGCATGCCGGATTGTGTTGGGGAGCATACTTCGACGATTTTCCTTTGATGAGCAATGTAGTGAACCGACAAAGCACTTTGTCGACAGCTTTAGGAATTTTCGAACTGCTTGGTTTCAAATACAACAGCGAGAAACTTGAACCCTTTGACAAGACGGCGACAATGCTTGGAGTGGAGCTTGACTTGAGTCAGGCTTCAGGTGGCAAGGTGAAGATTCAGAACAAAGCCGCCAGAGTCAAGGAAATAACTGGTTGCTTAAATGATATCCTGGAGAAGGGTACCATAGATGCCAATCAACTCCCTTCATATTTGGGAAAGCTTCAATTTGCAGAGGCACAATTGTGGGGGCGCGCTGGAAAGATTGCTTTGGCAGACCTACGTGAGGCGACCCTACACAAGAAGGGAGTTTTTGAAGTTTCCCGTGAATCGGAAGAAGCGTTAAAGGTTCTTCTGAAAAGATTTACATCGGGTAGACCGAGAGAACTGACAGCTTCGAGACCCGACAAACCTCATCTGCTCTTCACAGATGGAGCTCTTGAATACGATGACGAGGGCAGAGCAATTGCGACGATTGGAGGAGTGCTGATTGACAGGGAAGGGAACAATTTTGTTTTTGGATGCGAAGTCCCTTCACAACTTTTGGAACAATGGCAAGCGAATGGGAGAACACACGTCTTTGGTTGGTAGAGCTATGCGCCGCCGTTGTGGGCTTGAATACATGGAAGAAAAAATTTTTGAATGATCGAGTGATTCTTTTTACAGACTCCTGGCCAGCTTATGATGTCCTTGTGAAAGGAACCGCGACAGTGAAGGAATGGCGTCAAATACTTCTTGCTCTGGAGTCGGTCGATGAAGAATATCCAATGCATTTGTGGACGGCCAGAGTCCCTTCCTCCTCGAACCCTGCGGATCCTCCCAGCAGAGGAAACATTTCTGACATAGCCTTCCTTGGTAAAATAGATGTTGTTGATGCGGAATGCCCCGTGTTGGAGACATGCATAAGATCCTATGAAATGGGATAGCTGAAGCAGACGAGGGGTGGAAATGAGACAAAATGAATGAAGTCCAGATGTCATGCGACCATGGACAAACATGAAACCAGTGAAGTGCATACACAATGCGGTGATGCACAACATGAAATCGAACTGAAAACCCCTCGACTGCATTGAAAGCAAAAGAAAAAAGGAGCGAGTGAATGCATCAACACATGTCAGTTATGAACTTCGAGAGGGAGAGAGTCGAGTGCCTTTCGAGAGGGAGAGAGTCGAGTGATTTGGTTTGTGTCTTGTTTGTGTTTATGCGTAAAGGGAAACGTGTATAAGTGTATGTTTACCCGGTATGTATCCCTACACGCTTTTAATATCTATGTCGCGTGCGGTTTTACTTTGAGGGTCACTCTATAGCTATAAGGTTGCGTTTAGCTTGCTAATAGCCGATTATAGCTTAGGGTGAAAGTGAACCTTGTGAACGCCCTCAAAAAAAATGTTTGAAACCTTGTGCAAACCGAAATGCGACAAACAATTGTTTTAATTTGAAATGTTTCAAAGTGAAAGGTTTGGGTCATCCAATAGAATTGGAACGATTCACAAATGCTTGGAATATGCAATCTTGTGCACAGGTCTTGAGTCATCCGATAAAAATTGGAATGATACAGTCCTCATGTTGAACTGTGTGTTCCAAGAAAACGAATGTTCATGTCGAAAAACATGTTTGCGGTGGCATGTTTATCTTGTGAACTCATTTCATTTATGTTTCCGCGCCGCCTCAAAGTGAAGCGGAGGGTGGGCGGGTGTGCCCATAGAAAAAATTTGGTGTTTGCCCCTCCCCTCGTTCCTCGTTTTCCTTCCCTTGCAAACACTCATCCCTTTGAGTTTTCCTGTGTAGGGGGGTGGAAATGAGACAAAATGAATGAAGTCCAGATGTCATGCGACCATGGACAAACATGAAACCAGTGAAGTGCATACACAATGCGGTGATGCACAACTCGAACTGAAACCCTTCGACTGCATTGAAAGCAAAAGAAAAAAGGAGCGAGTGAATGCATCAACACATGTCAGTTGTGAACTTCGAGAGGGAGAGAGTCGAGTGCTTTCCAAGAGGGAGAGAGTCGAGTGCTTTGGTTTGTGTCTTGTTTGTGTTTATGCGTAAAGGGAAACGTGTATAAGTGTATGTTTACCCGGTATGTATCCCTACACGCTTTTAATATATATGTCGCGTGCGGTTTTACTTTGAGGGTCACCCTATAGCTATAACAAATCGGTTAGTTATCATTGGCTGCCTCGGTCTCGGTAATAGTCCCCTCCTGCTTGACGCGCAGCCGGGCTTAACATTAGCAGGCAGGAAAATAGACAATGTCACGGTCTATGGACCAACCTAAACACCAATAGGCTAGGGAACACTGTGTGTAGTCACGAAATTTCGCAGCTCATGCTACATACTACAGGAGTTGGCCAGCTAATCGAGCTCTGCTTCTAATTCGGGCAGCCAAGCGAATCCCGGCGCATCGATCAGCACCTCACCCGGCATACCTGTCAGGGTGTTTCTGGCAGTTATGTGGCCTGCGCCCGCAGGCCGCCCGCATTTTACTTAATATAGTGCATCCGGGCCTCCGCAACATGACAGGTGCATTTAAGTGCCGCCCCCTGCAAATCCGGGGCTTCTCTGCAGGAAGTTACTCAGGCAGCATGCCTGGGAATAGTGGCCTCTAAGCTGCCCTTCAGGGTTAACCTTAACATTGCAGGGATTGCGATGCATCCGTCACTGTTTCCGCTACTCCCTCATGCAAGTAGGCTGACAAACAGCGATGGACCGCTGCATGACATCAAGATTGCCCACTTAGGGGAAGATAAGCTATGCCGCTATGCCAGTTGATGATCACTCCAATCATCTACTTCCTAGTCACGCACCTCCACATGATGCATATAACAGGTAAGCCACAATGGATGAATGACCCTTTCCACAACTATGCCTATCTCCTAGATGTAATCATGCCAGCTGGAGTAAAGGACGTACGTTACCTCAGCCTCACCAATGAATTCGTTCGCCCACTTGAGGTACGCATGGCTGCTCCGTTGAGATTGACCTCATGGTTGCGTTTCATCAGCACTTGTGACTTTGCTGCTCTAGCCACAGATCTGCATAGAGACGATGATGACCTCCTAGCGACCCAGTGACCATTCTCCCGAAGGAAGTTAAAGTACCTACAACCGTAGACCAGCTTAATCAACACCTGCTCAACAACTTTGCAGTGCAATCAGGACCAACCAAACTTACGCAGTGGCTCAATCACATTACTAACCGGGACATGCTCGCTCCGCTACCAATCAGAGAACTCATCGTCATTCTGCATCTCCTCTTGCCACAAACTAGCATGAGCCACAGTGAAAGGACAGGAGAAGAAGATAAAGATTGCAAAGCGAGCGTTGCGGCTAAATTGTGGTGACTCAATGCATACCTAACTCCAATGGCCAGAGGGTTAGAACAGATGCATGAACTGGACTGCAGATTTGACAACCCTAGCCTAGACCCTGCAGTTTTTGCGAGCGAAGTTGATCAGAACTGGGATGTCTATCGTACAGCAAACTACAACCACCTACACTACAAAGAGGTGCAAATGCAGATGATGTGGTTTTGACAACATTTACATTTCAGAATGACCGGGAAGGCCCAAAATACAGAGGAATCTTCCTGATATTAGACCAGATCAATAAGAAGACTTAAAGGTTATAGATGATCCAATAGCCAATTCAATCCGACAATGTAAAGCTGAAAAATGGAGAATGGCTATAACCCCCAAATTCCACACCCTCACCTCGAGTTTGGACGTCACGTCTGACGCCCAAACTAAGGACATAAGCCCGGATGTCCTCCTGCAACTATCCGCATCACAACCAATCACCTTCCATTCAAGTCTGATGATTGGACATACCCTAGTCACTTGCTACAACTTGGACAGATTCCACTGAACCAGAGACCGCCTACCATGGGAATCCGCAGGAACCTCTCGTGCGAGCCTCACGTGATACCTCACGATAAGGAGTATATTTAGGCTCACATGCTTGTTGGCCACAGGGGATGCGGCACTCTAACTCAACAGATTAATTACATTTGAAGCTGATACGGGCTCAGGTCACTTAGTTGGATTCCTGGCCGCTTAAGCCCTAGCAATTAAAACGGTGCGATCTTGCTTGTCAGTAGGAGGCGTATTTTGGGCTGGAAAAACGATTTCCTTCACATACTTACTTGTATGGTTTGCCTTAACAACCAATCATGCCAAATTTACGGTGTACCATAAGGAGAACCCAGCCAGTTATGCGATCTCCACATTAGTTGATCGACTGTACCTCACAAAAGAGCAGAAGAAGCTACTAGTACCAACCTATAGTGACACAAGCAAGAGAAGTGATAAACGGAATGAAGATGGAACCATTGATGTGCAAACTGCCAATGCATCCGACCGGCTCCGGAATGCGAGAGTCTTAATAGCAACCACGGGCACTATACACTCCAACTCCCAAACCTATGGGAGAGCAGTATTCCAACATGTTGAACAAAGCAGCATCAGCTTTGAAGATGAGGCACAGCAGCACGGAGACATTAAAGTTATCTTCACTGCATCCCTATACCCAAACAAGCCTGTTTACAAGTACTCATTATAGACAATAACCAAGGAAAGGGGGACTAGAGAATTCCTATGAGCCCGACCAGGTCCGGCTTAGGGAATGCTGAACTGAGGCCCCATGAGACTCCGGGCGAAACATAAGTGGCGCACGCCAAGGAACCTCCCAGTGCCCTTCCACAACACAATCTCCGCCATACGAGGTAGACTCCAGCGGGACATCTTGTCCCAAGCTGCTGAAGTAGAAGGAAAAACCCTTACTGGCATGTGGTGTAGGCGGCCCGTCTAACCAGCCAGTACATGAAACTACAATCAGCTCCTTACAGTTGTGGGGAAGCCTCCAAAAGAAAGCATTAAAAGGAGTAGACATCTGCCATCCTGTAGGACTTCTTATCGATTCTGCTCACCTCACTCGAGGACAATGGAAACAAATGGTTTGGGAGGCGTTCACCAGCTATGAGCTGTCATTAAATGCTCCCTACAAGCAGTCGGGTCCCGTGGCAGGTATATGAGCTCTTAATAGGAGTCAACTACCCAGACCTATGCGAAGAACAGGCCGAGGGGCGCATTGAAATAGGTACCGGCGCTAGAAGGGAGGACTATTCTGTCCCTGCAGGCTTAAGGTACATCTCTTGGAAACATGACAGCCAGGGAGAATTTTTTGCGCAAAATGGATCGACAAGGACCCCTGCTAACGTCCAGCGCCAGCAACAGTGTCTGGACAGAAATTCTGTCCCAAACCATGGATATCGCGGCAGGACCTGCACAGAGCAATGAGACGGGGCTTCTAACCCTTACCCCTCTTTCTGCGATCCGTGACCAATTGCAAGATCAACGCACCTTGCCAACTAAGCCCAACGAGGAAGCAGTTCCGTTCAAAGTAGCCAATGTGGTAACGCTCGCAGGTGCCACGTGCTATCATTGTCATGCAGCCTGGCTATGGATTTCTGAGATCAGGAGGCAGTCTCTAGATCGACAGTGGGACTCTCTAGAGCTGTTACAGTCACGACCATAATTTCCCCCCTTTACATGAGAGGAGCAATGGGAGGAGCCGAAGTCCTGGCTGCGCTCAGTTGTGGTGTCCCGCGCATTGATTCCAACCTTGGTGGGGTAACTAACCATAGTGGTAGAATATTACGTTAAGCTCAAGCCCTATTACAATATATACAACAGTAAAATAGGAGGAGGAGTAAGCCATGGACCTCCGCCCATAGCTGTTGCGGTAATGACAGGGCTACCCACCACCTCCAAAACGGGCGGCCCGTGGGTCGTCGGTATGAGATTGAATTCTACCCGAAGTATGAGGAACTGATCCCAGAACAATCACCATGATGCCTGGACCCAAGGAAATAGGGCTCCTATGGGTGCATGCCCCAATAGATGGCCGGAATGGATAATTTCATCTGAAGGCCGCAAGTGGTATTTAAAGCATGCGACCTCAGCCTTCGGTTGCAACGTCCGCGCCAACCAACATGCAGTCCCGGAGCACAAGAAGTGGTTCAACTGTTTGGGTGACACCTGCGTCATCCATGTCGACGTGATCTCTGAAGGTTGCCGCTTTGCCAGCTTCTTCTAAGGCTTCTGGGTAACTTGAGTCCAAAAGTGCCAGGTATGTTTCTACCTGGAAAGTGAATTTTTCCCCGATCCTTTAAGGGAGCTGCTTTACTGCCTTCAGCACGTCGATGTGATTCACCGCTCTATCGGCTCCGGCGGGGTTCCCCGCACTTTGCGTCGGACCTGAGGCGGCGGCGCCGTTGCCGATCTGCGTCAAGGATTGCTGCAATTGAGTCGTGACGTGGGCGTTGCTCCAGCTGATCTCTTTCTTGTTGCCTCGCATTGACCAGAGTCTGGCTCTCTTGAGCGGTAGTTAATGCCAAGGCTTCGATCTGATGCTGCGCCGTCGTCGGGTCCATCCTTGGATGGTTTCCTGGGTCTTTGGATGCCTCTTCCTTAGAAGGCGGAGGATCCCTTGAAAACTTTATTGACAATTGACCCGATATTGTGCTTGGCAGAATGCTCCTTTGATCTGCTCACACAGTCGTTCGGCCTTCTCCAGCTCACCTTGCACCGTGGTGGATGAATTGGAGGGCGCGGAAATCCCCGCCGCGTAGAGTGGAGGTGCCCGCAGTCGCTTAGCAGTTGCCTGCACTTGCGCTGCGACCTCTTCAGCTTCCCGCTTGACTGTCTCCAAAGTTGGTGGATCACAGATCTCGAAGTCTGATCCACTGTTGATGGATTTCACTACGCTCCAATCAGCTGCTTCTACCAACCCTTCACTGGCTTCTGCGACCAGTTTAGGTGGCAAGGACGGTACAGGCTCGTCCAAGACACTCCTTGCTACGGCTGCGGCTTTGTTGTTGGTTCAGCAGCTGCGGTGGCTGCAGCCGCCGCTGCTGCTGCTGCTGCTGCTGCAGCAGCTCGTGTGTCTTGTCCTGTGGGTGGCCTCGTCGGTTGCGGTCTTGCGCGAACCTAGAGCTTGAAGCTCTCCTAGGCTTTTGTCTCCAGCCTTGGTTTGGATTGGACGTGGTTGCCCAATCTCTGAATGTCCAGTCCTTATCTGTCCAGGGCTGGGTATATGTGGACCATTCCCAACCGGACCAGTCAGAGGAGTCCTGCCAGGGCCTGGTGTTGTCCTGGTTCTCCGTGTTGTTGGGTGCTGTCGCGTAGCCTTGGCTACGCGGTGCTACCGCAGTTGCGGTTGTTGCACTCGGCCTTGGCCGGCGGTGCAACCCGCATCAGGACCTGGAGCGGAGGTGCTACCCTCACAGCTCCAGTAGCAGCGGTCAGCAGTATTGGGCTCAAACACTAGTTACAAGCCTAGATGCACCGCTGCGGTCGCGCGTGACATGTTGACATGTTATGCCGTCTCTAGCTACTACATGCACTTTCAGGTGTTTTACCCTATGCATGTTGCCAGTATACGATGCCGCACACTGCGCGTTGTCACGAACTGTACACGACAACAGGAATATGTCGAACACATGACACAACAAGAAGGTGCAAGACACACAAGATTCAACAAAAAGGGAATTTCACTTTATGTGAGACTTGCTGCCAGAACTTCCAGGAAGAATGCCGCAGGCCAAGACCGCCACCCACACTTTGTGCGAGCTCGCGCACTTTGCCAGAGAATTTACAGCTAAAATGCCGCAGACCAGATGGAACACCTTATCAAGCCCCGGCCTTTTCTCCTGTAAGAACCCCTCGTTTGGGGAATAACAATTCTTATTGCTTTTCACCAACAATTTTCCAATGGGAACTTGTGATCCAATTGAAATGAACCATGCGGCACTCAGTTCAGCAAATATATGTTGGCAAGCGGTTGGCCCACCAAACATGTTTCACCCAACAGCCATTTTACTCTTTTTGAGCAGATCGCTCGAAACACCCCCTACACATTGTTTTTACAATTCATACGCACGGGGAACGCGACAAATTTGATAGAAACCAGTGTTGACTGATGGCTATGTTATTGTCATTGTGTTTCGTTGCCTAAACATGGTTTGATTTTTTTGGTTTTGATGCCGGACTGTGTTGGCACGGTATATATAGACTTGGGGCAGCTGCCGCCAATCCTCAACAGAAAACTGAAACCAATTGGTACTCGCGTTGTGTTTTTTTCTTGTGTCTGTGCAAGGATGTAGATTTCGCATTTTGATTCGGCAGCGCTTGTGATGCTCAAATTAGTTCAATCATTGCAGTCCCGATTGGGTCATGTTGATTCCCTAGCTCCAGAATTTCGTGGAAAACATTCAGGAAATTTTTGCGATGTTTGTAACAAAGCCTCCAGAATTCGTTGCTGGAAAATGATGTGTTCCGAGAACAAAGTTGCAAGTCAACAATGTACGATGGAAAAAAACCATGGCGAATTGCTGACATGAACGTCGTGGTGGAACAGTTTTCCGCAGCATTTGACGCTGCATGCTGAGTTTTCAAAACTTGTTTGCAGAAGGACATTTTCGTGTTTGCACAGAGTTCGAAAAGGTGGACAGCCGGTCTGTGGTGTCCAAGGATGTGACAACGCAACGCGGTTACATCCCAAAACAAGTGTTGCTCAAAGTGGGGCACTCATTTCATGTTCTGGACGTGAATCGAAATCAGAGGGTTTCTACGCTCACAGTATTAACATGATGAGTATTGTTTGCGTAAAATGTTGCGCTAATACTCAATAATTGCTGCTGGAATGTTGGGTGACAATCCAATGATACTGTGTGTGGTTGTTAAATGACATTTGTCTCTTGGGCACGATGTTTTTCACATTGTAGAGTGAGGTTTTGCATTATTTGGATGCCTCTTGGACTACGGAGGGGTTTGAACTATTGCTGACAGACTGTCAGATCCTTAAATTTGCACACAATCTTTGTGAAAAACAATGATACACAACGCCAATCTTTCAGCATCTTGCGAAGTTTGTCCGAGGTGGTTGTTCAACAAGTGCAGCTGTTGATTATTGCAAATTTCTTCAGTGGCTGTCACAACCAAGAGCCCTGGCTGCATGTGTTGTGATCAGGTTTAATGATACCATGTGCTGTACGTTTTTCGATCCTAGGTTTGGTGGAACTACCATTGAAATGCCGAACAGAAAGACAACGCTCTCAGTTTCTGAGGGACCAGTGGGCCACTAACTCAGCACAAGAATCTGACAAACAATTTCTTTGTTTGCCGAAATAGGTTGATTTTTTCAGTTTGGTCATTGTCATTGTAGTTTGAATTTTTTGGCAAGGCACCGTTCCAAAAAGAAGTGGAAGACCTGTTGCAAAGCACAGCAACCCGTGTCTTCGTTCGCACATGTTCGCACAGTGGTGTTTCATTGAAAGTGCGCAATTTATATAAATCTAGATATATTGATATATAATATGTACCAATGCTGGTATGTTGCGCATGTTTTTGCTCCCAAGGTGCAGATGCTGGATTTTCTCTTCATGAAATCATGCCATCTCACTTGAGACTGCGGGCATTGACGGATAAATGCAGAACTCTAACAGAAACTTGGCATGGACGGGTCCCTCGGTCGCACGTGAGAGGCAACATAGTGCAGCAGTCAGAGTCATGCGACGATTGCGACACTCCTCATCCTGTGCTCAAGGCCAACATCAGCTACATCTACGAAATGTTCATGAAAATGGCAGAGTGCGATGGTCCCGTGACGTCAAAAACTATCGGAAATTGCAACATTCTGAATCCCCGGTGGTCATCAGGTAATCCCGCACTGCCGCACAAACATTAAATGTTTGCCCTGGTTCGTATCGATGGACTGCCGGTAGGTCATAGCTGCTACCTGTTCCAAGACATTCCACAGTAACTTGGATGTGGCAGGAAGATGCAGGAAGTCCAGTTCCTGGTCATAGTGGGAAATACCGGGTTCGTTTCAGAAACCAAAACACTTTTCTTGTTACAGCGAGTTCGAACCGTGGCTCACAGCAAACAGTTCAGGTGTCAAAATGACCCGCAACAAAGCAACATGGTAGGCCCAACAGCAAAGGGGGCGATATCGTTTTTTCCCAAGATCAGGATCAGACGAAGGGCCTCGAAAGGCAGGAGACAGAGACTTTGGACAAGACGACAAGGTCAAAACATGACATGCTGCCAACAATTTTGCGTGGCAACAAGAAGGGGGAAAACATGGGAAAACAATATTTGCCCAGAACAGTGTCTCCCGCACAGTCTTTTTTAAAGAATTGCATCAAATAGCAATTGCGAGACATCCAAATCGATTGATGAATGACTACCCAGTCGTCACAGCGTTGCGTTGAACTTGCATCCATCCATCTCCATCCACATCAAATCCGTTAGCCCAATACCAGTGGGTGATTTTGTGCAGGTTTGTTGCAGCTCATGCTCCTGTTCTGCCTTTGTGGAGAAAAAAAATACAGAGGTAGTTTCGGAAGATAAAATTGCATGTGGTACACTAAAGAAACAAAACTAACAGCAAACAGAATCGTTCCAAAGCAGGAAAAACGTTTTTTAAGAGTCTTGTGACAGCGGTGGTGCATTCGAACTGCGACCGGCCACGTGTTGTGGCCAAAGGCATCAGACTTAAGGTTCGCAGTAGCATGCTTATCGATTGTGTGCTCCGTACTTCGCAAACGCGTGGGAAGGCGTTTCGATGACGAAGCGGTGCGCGACAGAAAATCATATGTCACAAACTGCTGCGATGAAACCACGTGTCCTATGAGTGCCTTTTCGCGTGATTCACCCCACACGTTCCCGACATGTCATACTGTCATACTACACCTAATTCTTGAACATGAAGACTAAAATCATACTACTGTAAAGACACCTTGGGTCCAACAATGCATGAACATGGGAAAAACAATTTACTGCTGGGTTACGCAACCCTTTCAGGAAAATTTTGCCAAAGGACGGCTGGGCGGCACAATGGATGGTAATTTTTTTTGCGGGGCTTAGGTGAGGATGTCGCCAAAGCGCTCCGGTGCTGCCGAATGGAGGGAAAACACAACGCTCAGGTTGCCGAGGGCTGCTCGCGTTAGCTCGTTCAGCGTCCAACGTTCACACGTAAAAAAGGCCCTGACGTCGACAGGATCAGTAGACGTAGCCTTCAACGGCGTGGAATTTCCGGTGAACCTCGTGACGAAACCATACGACATTGGCGCGTGGGCACAGTGCCTTCGGTGATGTCAAATCAATGCTGCTTGGAATTTTAGTTGAGCAAAATCATAGAACCGAACCTGACCTGTGGCCGTGCATACTTCTGTGGGGTAACGTGTGTATGTTGCAAGGAACGCAAGGAGTGCAACGGGAACGAACAAGACCAATTATAGAAGGACCGGTTCTGATTGGGATGGAAAAAACACATATTCCAGTGTAGTCAGTGTAGTCAGAGTCACGAAAAAACTTGGATGCACATTGTTGCTCGGGCCCTGCCCCTGTGCTGTGTTGTTGACTTTCTCAATGGATCGGTTTCCTAGCAACTCAGCAGCTGCAGCAATTTCAGGTTCCCATTCCAAAACAAAGGAGGAAAGTATACTATGTACAGAAAGCAGGCAAGCATGGTAGCAAGCAAAACACGCATGCAGGCGAGCAGGCAAGGACGCAAACACGCAATATTTCACCAACAAGAAAACAAGCTGGCCCACAGACATGCATACAAACGAGCGGCGAACAAGGAAGCAAACATGCACACAGGCAGGCAAATTTGCCAATAAGAAAGGAGGCAAACAGACAAGAACGCACAAAGACAGGCAAGCATGCAAGATGGCCAACAAAGCCGACAAGTATAGAACAATTGCAGCACGCCGGTAAACGAAGAACATCGAACTGCTTAGAATGGCTGGTGGAAGTTAACCTGGCGAGGTGGCCGCGTGCACGTGCATTGCGCCAAAGTCTGGAACTTTTTATTTTGGAATTTATGCCAACAAATAAAACATTTAAAGGGTCCGCCTCACGGTCATCACATGGAACGGAACGGAAATCGGGGACCATATCCAAATACCAACTTGTTGAACGTGAATTTCCACAATTTTGTTGTAGATTTTCTTTCAGACATGCAATTTTTCAGCCCCAAAAAGAGCACCCACGCACAGAAGTCCTGGAACCATATGGGGAAAAATCGGAAATTTCACATCAATAGCTCTTGTTTGTGCATGGTTCATTTTCAAACTCCGAAACAACAAGCCACTGGGGTCACAGGTGTGCAGAAAAATCTGGTGTTTGATAGAAACATCATGCGGTTAGTGTTGTTTTTTAGGCGCAATGAACACACTGATTGCACGTGGTGTGTTGGAATGTGGTATTTGGTTTTTGGCGCGTGCTGTTGGAATCGTGCGTTGTAAGCAAACAGCTGAGACATTCATCGACATTTACCGCTGGATGGACGAACGAACCATCCCCACTTATATCAATGCGGAAGGTTGCGCATCGGCTGTAATCATTACAGTTGTGTTCGTGCGAAATGTGAAACCAACACGGCCCCAAACACCGGCAAAGAGTTCAGAAATTGTGGGAAGAAGGTAAGGGAGTTTTCAAACGATCATGTTAACACAGTTTTTTGTCAACCAAAACTTTCACTTTCCGCCTGTGTGCCTTGAGGCTGCCCATTTACGGCGAAGGGTGTGTTTTGGGCGAGACAAAGCAATGGTAATTAAGATCCTAACTCAAGCATTGACAAAAACGACAAACTCCCAGGCATACTTCATCGAAACGTTTGTTGTCGTAGAAACAATTTTCCAATCTCCAAAACCCTTGTTTCGGCAAACATTTTCCACTTGTTTGTCACACAGATCCAAGGGTCTTTCTTGTTTTTCTGCTTCTCACATTCCGTTTGACCGTTGGTTTCTGTGTACCCCTAATTTTCCACTTTTCCAAACAACAATTTCCGACCAAAATTTAAAACCACATAGCGGCATCTGTTCTCGCACGCGCTCGTTCCTTGGATGTATAATTTCATACCATGGTGAAGACCAATCAAGACCAGCAGGCGCATTTACGACCAAATGAAGCGTTTTTTTTTGCAAATCGTATCCATATGTTGTACATCAGATTGGTACAACATATTTTCCAATCAACCATGGCCCAGTGAATATGCGGTGGCAACACTGCACAAAACACTTGGGAAGTCGACACGCGCCCTTGTCGCATGCCAATCTTGGTGGGAAAACATTGTTTTATCCGGGCATGTCCAAAACAATCCGGTCTAAGCACCGTAGAAAAGTTGAAACACTACGCGTCCAGAGCCCGGGCAACAAAGCTTTGGAGTCAATACGGTCACAACAATTTCGATGAATTCCGAATGCGTATGTAGACAAACAAATTATCCAACAGTTTTTGGTTAATGCGACATTCGCTGTCAGCAAATGTTCTTCAATGGGCCGGCGTGCTTTGAAACCGTGTTGTCCTTCTGGTCATTGCTTGTCAAGAATTTATTCCATCCCAAGTAAAACAAATTGTAAGCAAATCAACTGGCAATTTGCCTGAAATCATTGGTGAGTCTACGAAAACTCCTCCAAATATCATTCTGTTTCACAAAATGTTGCAGATTTTTCTCTAAGATTCAAAGGTGCTACGCTCAGAAAATGACAGAACCGTTCCCATGAATTTCCTGGTGAGAGTGCAATTGCTCCGCCCGCTGAACAAGAATATTCACAGGAACGAAGCATGACTGCCCGCCTGCTTCGACCGCCCGCCTGCTTCGCGGGCACGCGACACGCGTTCTGTCTTGAGTTTCCAAACGCCCCAGTTTTTAACATGTGTGATTTGGAAACGTGCTGCGCGCCACAGCGGTGTGCATTTTTGGGCATCTCATCTTCCAAAAGTGCTCCAGGACCATCAAGTTTTTGCACTTGTCACTTGCGAACGTGCTTCGCGCCACATGAAGTTTCGCGGGTTTTCACTTCAAAATGTGTTTCGCGCCACGATGGCGTGAGTTTGTCGGATATCTACACTTCCAACCGTCATGCCACGTCAGCAGTTGCAGTGTTTTTGCAAGTTTAGTTAGGAAGTGCTGGGCCCCCACCGGGGTATGTAAGAAGGCGTCCATCCAACGAGCAAGACGTGATACTGCAAAGAAATCGTGGCAAAACGATGAAGCAGTGAGAAAGCACAAAAGTTGGAACCTGTTGAAAGGCTGTTGTAGTGCTATTTGCTTTTCTTCCCTTCAACATTCATCCGTGTCACAGCTCTGGACACCGATGCAGTGAATGCCGTTGATTCAGTGTTAGGGTTTGGTGTAGGATTTGTTTAAAGTCCATGTAGCGTTTGTTTGAGATTGCCTGGGGTTGACTCAGGGTTTGTGTACCGCATGTGTAAGGATCGTTTCGGGTTGGCTTAAAGTTTTTTCAGCGTTGATCATACGGCAGCGTAACTGCAACGATCGCTGACACGGCGTATCGGCGTAAACACAGCGATCGACCTAACGGCGTATCGGGGGCGTATTCAGGGTGTCAGGGTTTGAGCGTAACGGCGTAACAGCGCAAACAGAGTTATGACTTATGACCCTGAAAAGCCATGAAAAAAAGGCGCGGTAATGACTAAACCATGTCAAACACTTCTTGGCACGCTTGCGGATTTCGGATGTTGGATGGGAAGGACTTGTGCGATAGCAATCTTGTGCTCGCTGTTCGGTGCCATTGGATAGGGGGTGGCTTGCGCGGTGTAGGTAAACATTGTTTGCCAATGGAGGCAGTATTCAACCAGAAAAAGGTCGTCAATATTAAAATCCCAAAGTTGTTTCACGCAAATGCGCCGTACATATTGTTGGCATATCATGGACTAGCCTGGACAAAGGTGAGCAGGGGCTGAAATACGTCATGGGGAAGATCCGGGTAAAGATCGTTTTGGTTTGCTTGTGGGGATATTTTTTTTACTTTTGCACGACCGTGTGAACAGCAGCAAGAAAACGCATCGCAAGTTCCTGAGGCAACGATCGGATGATGGGTTCGTGCGAGTATTGGATGGAGAGGCAGCTCGGCGAAAGATTGGGGCTGACCGGGTGTAATGCTTGAAGTGGGCGATACCTTGTCAATAAATTGGAAGATGAATCATTAGATTGTTGGGGTGAATGGTGAAAGAGCTGCGCCAATGCGGGAATATGCCTTCAAGCGCTCAATACAGCGGCGTGGTTTTCTTCGGTGCGTTGGACACATTGTTCGAAAAAACAATGGTATTGTCGTTCGGTGTCTTGCGTACAGCACAAAAACCTGTCAAATGCACGAAATTTGTTGCGTTTGTGGCGTTCGTTGCCACACGTTTGACAACAGTGATGCAATCTGCCAACAGTGATGCAATCTGCCAGATGCAAAACCAAAAAAAAAACAGGTTGCCGTTGCAATTTGAATCAGCAAATCATGACTATAATACGGGGAAAGATTCGTCGCGGTGGATATGGATGAGTACGTTTTCGAATGCGGAAACCATGGCGGGTCAGGATTCATTTTTTTTTATTTCAACCAGTCAGTGGATATGGACATATGATATACATATGGGCATGGATATGAACATGGACATGGTGAATTATTGAACTATATAAAGAGATAGGTACGGACAGAGACTTCGACATAGAGATCGATGTAGAAAAAACAATGTAGAGAAACATTTCCAAATTTTATAAAAATAGGCATGGAAAAATATGAAATGTATGTGTGCACCCTTACCCCCCACAACATGTAGACGTACAGAATATACATACAGACAAATTTGGAAGTGTGTGCCAATGTATATACAATGTTATCGACTGGCGGCGGTCGGTCTGCAGCTTGGGACGCGTTCCTGCTACGAACGCGAAGGAGCGCCCGATACTGTCAGAAGTGCTTGATCATATCAACTGTGCCGTGTCGCACGGGGAAATGTGGACTTGTTTCGTGCTGCTCAAAGATTTCCCTAACATTTGCCCGATAAGTGCATGTCACCAAATGGCACCCTTGCCACACAAAAATCGGGGCCGATGTCACTGAGTGCCACGCTTGCCAAGCAAAAGAGGCGCGGCGTTGGTGAGCACGGCCGACCAAGGCTGCCACCAGAGCCACCCCAATGCCGTAAATGCTACGTCTGCATACGCCTGCCGCATACAAGTGAAGCACATGTCACCAAGCATCCCAGCGGCCACACAAAAGTGAGGCAAATGTCACCGAGCGCCTTGCGACCACAGCCGCCCAAGGCCGCCACCAGAGTTAGCGCCGTATGTGCCACGCTTGCCACGCACACAAGCAAAGCGCATGTCACCGAATGCCACACCTGCCACGCAAGAGTGAGGCAGATGTCACCGAGTGCGCGGGCCGTTATGGCGTGAAAGACATTGCCAAATCAAAACGTTAAAAAACGGGATGTCTCGGGCCAGTTTAAAAAATTTGGATGTGATAACCCCAAACCGACCACTAGAATTCCAATTAGAAGTGCCATTGCAAGTGCAACAACAAAACCAGTACCACTAAAAGTACCGCTGCAACCACACCACGCCACAGACAACTGACACAACAACTACCACGAGTATTACCACTATCATTTCAACCAAATTACAACACCACAACACCACAACACGACAACATTACAACATTACAACACTACAACATTACGAGGCGACAACTTTACACTTACAACCGCCAGTACCACAACCAGAGCCAAACTACGGCTACAATTACAGCACTGCAACACTGCAACACTACAAACACAGCTGCCACTACAATTTCCAAACCCATTATATGGACGACCAAGAGATATTTCACAAACAAATTGGAAACATTTTGTCGGTACAAACGTGTGGGTGACTGGAAAAATATGGGTATCAGCAATTAGGAAATTTACCAGTTATAGCGCACAAGGCGGTGGCCGAAATTGCAAAGATAGGAAACTTAAAAGAGAGGCTGTTGCTTTGAATGATGGATGGCAGAGCAAACCCACAGATGGACCCACAAGTGGCTGGAGGCAGCGCAATGTAGTTGTAATGTAGTCAGGTTGTAGTTGTGGACGGCCCTGTAGATGTAGATGTAGTTGTGCTTGTTCCCGTAGTTGTAAGAGTAGTTGCGGTTGTAGATGCCCTTGTCGATTTAGTTGTACGCGTACTTCTGGTTGCAGGTGTATATATAGGTGCTGGCGGCTGGGAAACCGTACGTGCGTTTTTGTTTTTTTTGGACGATGGGTAGGGCGGGGTGGAGTGGGGTGGGCTAATAACGTTCAATCGCATTTGCACACATACCTGATGCTACGCTACCCAGTTTTTTTCTTGCACTTGCGCACATACTTGATGCTACCTTAAAGACCTCTGCTACTTGAGTGTGGTCATTTTGTTTTTGATTTCTTTCCCTTCCTTTGTGCCTTTGACATTAAGACGGAATCACCATCGTTAGTGGGAAGAGCAGTTGTGCTTATT
>BGPT01000159.1:400444-407553 GCA_003297045.1 Symbiodinium sp. clade C Y103 | reverse complement strand
AAAACCACCTGAGCCTCGTTTTTTTTTTTGAGTTGGCGGGTTTGAATTTTGCGATGCGTGTGAGCCGTGTTTTCATGGTGTCTGACATCCTCTTGGTTTAGGTTTTTTCTCCTTCATGTTCACGATCTTTCTTCTTCCCTTTTGTTGCGTGTTTTGATGGACATCATACAACAGTTCATTGGGCTCCTTTGGCAATTTGTAAGAAAAAAATATCATCGTTAGCGAGAAAGGCAATTAATTCGCTTATTCTCCTGACGTATGAATGGTCGTTTGTATTCAGATGGTCAAACATGATCGTGACATTTGCACGGACGATGATTCTTGATGCATTCGAAAAACCAAAACTGTGGTGGCCTCAGGACCGTGAGCGCGCGGACGAGACCTTTTGGAGGACTTTTCATTTGTGCTGCTCAGGGGACGAAACCGGCTGACTTCCAGTGATGGCAACGATCAGGTGTTTTTTTTTTTTTGGTTATGTTGTACGTTGTTTGCAGGGACAGTAACCAAAACCACCCTTCGCTCAGTTTTTTTTTTTCGGGTTCCATGTTTTTCGTGTCTTTTTTTTTTTTCCCCTGGTGGGTTTGCTGTTGTCCCATGTTCATTCTTTATTTTGGGTCAGGAGCTGGTATCATCCAAGGCGTGTCGTGTTGCCTGTGTCGATACGATCTCATCTCATTCAAGTTGTTCAGCACTTATTTTCTGCAGAGTTAGTAGTGCATGTTAATTGGACTGAGTGTGCTTAGGTGAAATGTTTCTTTTTTCCATGGACATTCACTTTCATTTGTGCTTGTTACTGCACTTCTAATTTGGTGATCTTGGGGCAGTTCCTATTGCAACTCAGCAGTGCAACCAATCTTGCGCATTCCAATTTGGTGATTGCTTGCATCTGCCTTGCAGGTGTTCATTGGGCATTCCAGGACCCTGAATCTATGTTCCATTTGTTGGATTTCTCTCTGGTTGTTTGGTTCTTTGCTGTTTTCCTGTTTTTCCGTTTTGTTTCGTTTCCTTTCTTTTTGTTTCATGGTGATGTCAGGGTGTTTTGTTTGGATTATACGTAATGTATTGACAATGCATTTAAGTTGGAAGCGTCGGTGACCGTTATTCCATGACAGTGAGATTGATGATCTTGCTGGATGTGAAGGCAGTTATTTTGGAAATATAGCGAGTGAGTCTTGGTGCCTCGCTGTAGGACTTTGCCCATTCTTCGCACAGGAAATGGACAACATCCAATTTCTGGCAGCGTTTGGTGTTAATATGGCCAAGGGTAGTCACATCATTTTGCAGCGCAAAGCGCTGATGGAGGATGCTCTTGTCAAACACAGCAGGAAGAGGGAATCGCTAAGGGGTCAAGTGGTCAATTTACTTATTGATCTTTGGCGCATTGATGCCCTTCCTCGGGATGGAACTGACAAGATGAGCCGAACAACAGAGTTGATTGTGAAGTCTCTCCTACAGCATTTCTCCATTCCAAGCCTTGATTGGAAAAAAGTTGTCCAAGATGCAGATGAGAAATTTCGTGGCATTCCAGATGGCAGAGAAGAAAGACGTCATAGAAGCAGGACTCCGGCACGTTCTCGGCCTGACCATCGACAAGAGCTTCCACGAAGGAGAGAGTTCAGTGCAGCGAGGTCCAAGTCAGCGGCCAGACCAGGTGATCGTATTGCTCTCATGAACACGGAGCAGCGAAAAAATGGAAATATTTTGGAGACTCCTGCTCGCAATTGTGATCCCTCGCGCCTTGAAAACAGTGTGCCAATTCCTACTCCTCGGCAGTTGTTCATGTCTCCACCTGAGGACGTTCCGAATTTGGCCAACTTGAGCATGGTCCCTATTGAGTCAGAGGAGAAATCCAATGGTGAGGTAAGGGCCACCGGTGATGAGATTGCCCGTCGGCCTCTCTCTCCTATGCAGGTTCATCAAGTTCAGCAAGGCCCAAACATGCAGGCGGAACCAAAGGCCTTTCAAAAATTTCATGCCCAACGTTTGAAGTGGCCCCCGTTGGACCCGCATGAAATCCTACGAGCCCAGCAGAAGCCAACCTTCATGTATGCGAGCTCTGAGGATGTCATGGATTTTGTTTTTCATTGTCCTGAGGACGCGAAGATGGACAAACTTTATTTGTTCTACAGGGAACTCTCCAAAGCTGGAGTGTATGTGGACCTCTTGTACTGGGGGAGCTCTCATCACCAACTGATCAATGCATGCGGCTTCAAAGGTTCTGATGCGGTTCCAGCTGTCACTACAAAGCTAGGCCCCAGCATCAACCTGCACATTTCGACTTCTGGACGTATTCGGTTGGATGGTCGCATGGAGCACAAAGAAATTCTTGCCTCGATGCTTCGCCGTGTTTTCTTGCCATTTGATCAGGCTCTACTTTCCAAAGCGCCAGCTATCCCTCAGATGCAGTCAGACAACCGCAAACTTCAAGATTGGCTGTGTCAACATCGAGGGAAAGTTTTGGCGATTGATGCTGCCTGCCTTTTTGATGGCTTTGGTGTGCAAGGTGTGTGGGATAAACTCAACCTCGCAGTCGGTGTGCGTGGGGCAGCTTCCAACAATGCAATTCCTTGGCTTATTCTCACCCGCTCTCATGTGTGTATTGCTGTGTGGCCTTCTGGAAAAGTGCAGATTTCTCCGGGCAAAGCATCTCTTGCTGCGGTGCTGGCAGTAGAAAGCACGTTGGTGTCACAATTCAATGGACAGTGGATGCGTGATGATGAGTTTGCTGCATCTCGAGCTTCTAATGAAATTTTGCTCACATATGGGGTTCCCAGTGAAGCTGCTAGACAGCAGCTTTTTGGATGAGCGGGGCCCGTAGTCTGTTGATGCATGCCTTCCGGGCTGAGCCGCATTCCAATTTTGTAGAAGACGTTTGGGTTGATGATTTCATTTTAGCTGAGAGGAGTGCTGCAGCGGCTACATTGCGTTCTCTCCGGGAAGCCCTTCTTTCCACATGTGAAGCTTCCCATTCTTCACAAGTCCACCTGTGGAAATTAGCTTTATCCCGTTCTTCTTTGCAAGATGCATCTGCATGTATTGATCTGCTCCGTCGCCAGGATGTGGCATTGTCTCAGGAATATATTCCGGGCATTGCAGCCATGCTCTCTGCCTTGTGCGATGTAGTGGTCGCTTGGCGGAGTTCCTTGCGCGTGTGCGTTGCCAAACAGCACGCGAGACTTGGAAAGATGGGGAAGGCCTCAATGGATGTCTCCGCTGCAGCATCTGGTCCTCCTCTGCGGGCCTCTTCTTGCTCAGTTGCACGTTCCAAGACAGAGGTTTGTGGTTTCATGCTGAACTTTGGCTACTCTGGGGGCATGAATCCAGCAGGAACTTCCATAGCTACTCAGAGATGGTGGGACGTGGCTATGTACTTGCAAGCTCTCCACGCAGAGTGGGGGTTTGCTGTTGGCTGTAGGCGGCCTGAAAACGTGATCATCAATGAAGCGCTTCCTGGGTATCCCTATATGGTCTTTGGTCATGACAGCATTGACTATGATGCGATCTCAATTTTTTGTTTGCCGTGCCTCAGCAGCGCATGCCTCTGGCTTCCACAGTTCTCAAAATCCTCTCGCACGTGTTGGGTGCAACTTGGGGCCTCTGAAGTCTGGTCGTGTCTGTATGTTCCTCCTTACAGCAGTGATCGCTCTAGAGAGAGGTGCCATGTGATTGAGCAATATTTCCGCGAGTGGGATGAGGCGTGGCGTCATTTCCAGCGCATTGATGAGAAAGAAGGATCCAAGACCTTGTTCCGTGGCTGTGGTGATTTGAATATGCGTGATGATATCAGTGCGATGTTTGAGCGTTGTTTGACAGAAAGAGGGCTTGATTGGTCAACTCCAAGTTTTGCTCCTACTCATGTTCTTGGTGGTATATTGGATTATTTCTGGCATGATGTGGGCTCTTGTGCTTTTCATCCTATTCTCCATGATGGAACCATTTGCCGTCAACACCATTGCTCCTCGGTGATTTGTGGACATGTCGCAGATGTGTTTGATTCGCATGATCTTGATCATTTCCCTTGGACATTCCATTCTTCTCTGGAGAAAATTCCGGGAGGAAAACAGTCGTTTGGTGCAAAGTTTGTGAAAGATCCTGATGCTTGGTCCGCGGCAGTGTTGGTTCACGGAGAGGAAGCCTTTCAGTTTGTGAGTTTTGATCTGAACACTGCCATGCAGATGAAGTCTTTATTCCCTTCAGTTTCTGTTCCGACATGCCGAAGGATTCTCAGCTCTTGTGCCATCATGTGGGAGGTGGTCATGACCCTGATTGGGTATTGCTCAGGCCTGGTGACTGTGAAACCTTTGCAACGTACACCGCGGGTTCCCCGTGAGGTGAAAGAGGCTTTCCAGTTCTTTATTCATGCGGCCAAGGCGTGCAGCAAGCAACTCAACCCTCCTGAATCATGTGCGGCGTTGTCTTCTGCACGTGCTGAGTACCGAGCTGCTGTTCGAAAGCACCGATGGGATGTGCTGCAGTTCCGTGCGTGTCGGTACATTGAACTGTGTTCAAAGAAGACCTCAGACGCAGATGCCTTCCTTGCAAAGTGCCTCAGAAAAAACAAGCCTGGACTGCCTGATGTGATGCTTGATGATTTGGGCAACCGCCTAGAGTTTTGCGAAGTAGCTAATGGAGCTGCGATGTACATTCAAGCCTTGCAGGAGATCAGTCACTGTGCAGATTTGGCGCACAGGTCCACTGTTGAGAACCAGCGCTTGGAAACCCGGGCACGTATGCGCTCGCTAATTGACCGCTCTCCAAAGGTTGATGGATTTGATGCAGATATCATGCAAGAAGCGTTGAGCAATCTTGATGTTTCAGCTGAGTGCCGGGGGTTGCCTTACGCAGCATTGGTTGCCAAATCTCCATCACACCTTGAATGGATCTGTTTGATGCACAAACTTGCGTTCTCTCTGGGGATATCTTGTGGCCTCTGGACAAAGCAAGATCTCTACCACTCGTTGAAGCCTGGCCGCGCTCCTCAGCTATTTGGTAGCTACCGGGTGATAGGCTTGAACTCTGCTCACGGCCGTCTGCAGGAAGAGTTGATTTATGCACAGCAAGCAGGGTTGTGGTCTGGCACGGGTGCGTTCCAGGAAGGCAAATCTCAATGTTTGATTGTGGTAGCCGCTGATTTGTGCATTGCAGCCTTGCGGTTTGCTCAGCGCTTGCCCTTTGGTATTTGCTTTTGTGATCGCAAAGAAGCCTTCGACACTCAATGGCGAGCTTCAATGATGGTCAGACTGGCTGATTGTGTTTCTGAACCCCGTTGGTGGTGTATCGCAGATGACTTGCTGGATACAACATTCATGAGCGTTGTTCAGGGAAGGCATCGATCTACTTGGTTTTCATCTAATACAGGCGTGGTCGAAGGCAGGAAATTATCCCCAGTGGAATTCTGCATAGGACAGGCGGTGCTTGAAGAGTATGCATTGGTTCAATTGTGGGGGTTGGGTCTTGACCCTCCAGCTGAAGCAGTTGCTGCCTACCATATGCACAAAGATGGCTCATCAGGGCTCTATGATGTTCCATTGATTTCTTCCTTGCTGGGTATGGCTCAGTCAAGCTCCTTGTCGTGGTCGGAGGTCATGCGTGTTGCGCCCCATGACACAATTCGTCTGGCCCTTCTGGATGCTGCCAGCTCTGTGAGGAGACATGTGCGCTCTTTCGTGGATGACACTCGAGTTCCTGTGGCCTCTCATGGCCACGCAGTGGCTGCGTTCAAAACCCTTGAAGAGGTGGCGTCTCTGGAGCAGTATCTCTACAAGCCGGGCAAGAATCACATTGTGGCATGCGGCTTTCAACATCGAGCACCCATTCCATTGCAGGGGTCCACTGTTGAATACACAGAAGAGGCAACTCAACTTGGCTGCTCCGTGAACATGCAGTTTGATGGCTCAGCTCACTTACAATTTATTTTGTCGCGCGGCCCAGGCAAAATGTTTCAGTTGATGGGTGAGCTGGTTAGTCTTGGGCTGCCATTCGCTGCTGTCAGAGCTTCCCTGATGAACCGTGTGTTACCTTCAGCAGCTTTTGGCATTGAACTGGTGGTGCATGTTCCGGGTTTTGAGAAAAAATTGAATTCTTTACAGGCTTTTTGGCTTCGGAAAGCTCTTGGCTGTGGACAGATTCCTCGAGTAGTCCTGATGCGTGAGTTTGGCGCCCTTGACAGACTGTCGGCAATGGCATGGATTCGAGCTATTGCCTTGCGGTACAGAGTTTTGGCTGATCCCAGGTATGACCAGGAAAAAACCATTATGTCTTTAGCAGCTGCAGAGCCATCTTCATGGGCAGCCCACGTGGACTCTCACATTCAGTTTTTGAGTGTGCCGCCTTTGCCTGTTGATCTTCTTTCGACGGAGTTGCAACCGGCGCAGCGCAAAGCAAAACTCCACCATTTTGTGCAATCAGTGGTGCAGCCAACAATCAGAGCTTGGGAAAGGACAGATTGGCATTTGGCGAAGCGCAATGAGCAGCATTGGGTGCAATTCAGCTTCAGTGATTGGACTATTGCTGACATGGACCACTTCCAATTCCCAATTCCTGCTGCTCAAGCCTGGGTGCAACTCAAACTTCATGGGTTTTTCTTCGACGGCAGCCCAGTGCCTAGCTCTCCTTGTGGCTTGTGCAAGAAGGAGGCTTTGGAGTGTGTTGAGCATCTCTTTTTTGACTGCTTGGTGGCTCGCAAATTGATCGGCCCCCTTCTGGACAAGTCAGACGAAGTGACCAAGTTCCATGTGGGTGCCAATCTCCCCGATCTTTCCTCTGTGGGGGAATGGGTCTATGCTGCGTGGAACCTATGGCGACAGCGCAGATCTTGAGTGGTTGGAAGGAAAAGGGCGGCTCCAATCAGTTTTGTCTTGCAGTGACAGCTTGCTTTTGCTTGTTGCCATTGACAAGTCAGAATCTTGTGGTTGTGACTTTCCTGAATTTGTTTTTCCTTGATGCAACTTTTAGTTATTGGTTTTCTGAGCGACGGGCATATTTGACGTTCACGATCGCGATCGTTGTTCATTGTTGGGTGGTTTTGGTTATTGTCCCGTGCTGCAGCGTTTGTTTTTTTTTCTTCTCGTTTCGTTTGTTCTCTCCTTTTTTTTTCTTTTTTATTAGGA
>BGPT01000159.1:392944-395444 GCA_003297045.1 Symbiodinium sp. clade C Y103 | reverse complement strand
TTTTTTGCTCGGCATCGCCCGCTCTCCGCCTTCTCCTCCTTCTCCTCCTCCGGCTCCTCCGCTTCCTCCACACATACACACACGCAAGCACACATTCACAGACAACTTCTCCACATACAACTTAATCACACAAAACTCTTCCACATACAATTTACTCACACACACATCTTTTCCACATACTATTTAGTCACACACACATACTCACACGCCTGCACATACTGACATACAACTCCACGTACAAGTTCCTCACACACACACACAAGTCCTTCACAAACAGTTTAGTCGCACACATACTCACACACAACTTCTCCACATACAACTCCACATACGATTTTGGTGTGGCAGTTGTGGCACTTGGTGACATGCGCCTTAAACGTGGCAGGCGTGGCACTTACGGCACTATACTGCCTCTTTTGCGTGGCAAGCGTGGCACTTGGTGATATCTGCTTTCCTTTTGTGTGGCAGGTGTGGCGCTTGGTGACGTGCACCTTACTTGTGTGTGGCTGGCGTGGCACTAATGGCGCTGGCTGGCTCTGGTGGCGCCCTTGGTCGGCCGCGGCCGCCGACGTCGCACAACGGCCTGCACTTTTTCGACATCTCAGCTTCCAAAAGTGCCCCCGGACTGTCAGTTCTTTGCATTTTTTGCTTCAAAATGTGCTTCGCGCCACAATGGCATGCACTCTTTCATCACAAAACATTGGAAAAACACAGGGTTTTGCGACTTTCCTACAGTTTCGTGCACCTGCATCTTCTCTCTTCTGACTTTCTCCCTGTCTAAGCTTCTCTCTTTTCTGTGGCTCTCCCCATCTTGGCTGTTCCATTTGGCCATATTGTCGGAAGTTTGACTTTGAAACTTCCTTCGGTAAATGCATATAGGTAGGTATATATGACTGTGCATAGACAGAAACATACACATATCTAGGTCCGGATTGGTATATTTATATTTGTATACATAGATAGATATATGGATATTTTTCGGATACGGATACAAATAAAGATTTAGGGACAATACAGTAAATATAGAGACAGATCATATCCAAAGAAATACATAAAAATCCATATTAAAAAATATAAATACAAATATCATTTTTATATGTAGATATAGCAAGTAAAAATACATTTAGGCCAATGTAAAGGCATGGATGTATGCACATGAATTTATAGATATATTGATACGGAGCGAAAGTGGTATGTAGATATTGGTCCATTGGTGAAAATGTATGTGTAGACAGCTATATAATTTCAAATACGGAGATATATTGAGATATAAGTAGACATGTAGATATTGCAAGATATGTGTATTTATCAATATACAGGTAAATACATGCACATAGATAAAGATATATACAGATTTAAATTCAGATCGATGCAGGTAGAAAGATTGATATCTATACAAATATTTTGAAATATATTCGTGTAGATATTGTAAATAGTTGAAGAACATGAAAATGGAGACATGAAAAGATAGATAGATAGATAGATAGATAGACAGATAGACAGACAGACAGACAGACAGATAGATAGATAGATAGGTATATATATATATATTTATCAATATATAGAGGACCATATTGAGAAGGGCCTCGCTTGTAGAGGAAAGAAAACCTGAAAATGAATAGTGTTCATGGATTGTATTTCGAGCTGTTGTGACATGCAGATCACAGTGCATATAGAACATTGTTATAACGCTATTCAGTACTCGGGTTCGAGGTGCTGCGCTTTTATCTGCACAGGTCCGCATACGGCTATATAGCAGACCGACGGCTGCTTCTCATAGCAAGACTTCGCCCTTGGTGGGGAGGTGGGCCGCCAGCCTCATTGTGTTCATTGCGCGCTTTTTGTTCGCAGCAGCAAAAATAGCCATGTGTTGTGACACCAGGATGCCACAACTTGCCGGGGAATCGCCAATTGACAACCTCCAGCTTCCGAACCTGATGCGGCAGAAAGATGCATTGCTCGTGACTGTAGGCCGTCGCAACTTGCAGCAAGGGTGATTTTCTCCGTCAGGACAGCTATGGTTTGTAACACGTTCATCTCCATATTCAAATTATACCTAAGGCATTCAGCAGTTTTTCCTCTGGGCCCTTCGATGGAAGCAGCGGCGTATACTGGGAAAGATGTTCTCCATGCCATTTGCGCGGCAGGATTGCGCAGTCGCATGTCCGCATTTTTTGCATTGGGAACGACCGAAACTCTTCAAATTCTTGCGTGGAACAGTTGCGTGAGCATACCATTTAGGTGCTGCGCACCAAGGCCGTGAAAGCAAGAGCGCAGGCCATGCAGCAAGGCGTGGCCAGTGATGAGGGTAGCACTGGTGGCAACGGTCACAACGGTAGCATACTTNCGCACCAAGGCCGTGAAAGCAAGAGCGCAGGCCATGCAGCAAGGCGTGGCCAGTGATGAGGGTAGCACTGGTGGCAACGGTCACAACGGTAGCATACTTGCTATGTGTACTCAGCGGAGGTGATTCCAAAGAGCGAATCAGAATCCCATGCGTTGA
>BGPT01000159.1:373433-387575 GCA_003297045.1 Symbiodinium sp. clade C Y103 | reverse complement strand
ATCATCATCATCATGATCATCATCATCATGATCATCATCATCATCATCATCATCATCATCATCATCATCATCATCATCATCATCATCATCATCATCATCTGCAAGTTCAAGGAACGTTAACATCCCACCCCACCCCAGCCCCCCCCACCCTGCGTGTACGAAGCATCAACTGCTTCAGCAAGTTCAAGGAACGTTAACATCCCACCCCACCGCACCCCCCCCACCCCGCGTGTGCGTAGCATCAACTGCTTCAGCAAGTTCAAGGAACGTTAACATCCCACTTTGTTGTATGTGGTTCCAGAAGCAGGGACAAGCCTATATATACANTGCGTAGCATCAACTGCTTCAGCAAGTTCAAGGAACGTTAACATCCCACTTTGTTGTATGTGGTTCCAGAAGCAGGGACAAGCCTATATATACATATACATATGATTACCTCTGGACGGATTCCTTGAAATCTGCAGGGCTTGAAGGCTGCATGCTAAGTCAAGTCTATGTCAAAGCATCACAAGAGCTATAATGGCGCTGTTGTATGAGAGCCGTCGTGACTGTCAGGCTGGACCGACAGCAGCCATTGGCCTGCTGGCTCTCTCATGTACGAGCTCGGATCGTTGCTTTGTGACTGGATTGCTTTCTTTCTGTCGACATAGCTCTGATACAATGTCCTTGGAATCAAGGACNGACAGATCCCATCAGACTTCTTTTCCTCCAGTTGTGAGCGTGTACATTCCATAGGACCAGGATTATTTGCTGTTCCGGCTGTTGCAAAGGTATTGACGATGCAGGGAAACTCCCAAACCATTTTGTTACTGACATTGAATCTTGCCTGGGCAGTGGCTTTGCAGTGGCTTTGCAGTGGCTTTGCAGTGGCTTTGCAGTGTCCGCCGGCTGTTGCTTTGGTTCCTTCTGGTTGCTTGTGATTGCTTTTTTGCGTGTGAAGATTTCACATGGCAAGACATAAAGCAGATTTCCCCTGACATTCTTCACTGCCTAATCGCACAGTTTGGCTAAGGAGAAGATTGTTCAAGACTGTGTTTTGCTATGTCCCGATGGCGTGGCTGATGCCCTTCCAGGTTGCACAGGGATCGACACTGAACAAGTCTTGAAAACTGGAAGAATTTGACGACATGAATTAGTAGCACTTGGCAATGAACTGAGATGAAACTGTTGAGTTGTCGATCTTCGCATCTGTTGACGGTCTTGACAGGCGAAGTTCTCCACGACGCTGGCCAGAATCCAATCATTGCCTCTTCCATTGGCAAGTCGCAACACACACAGGTTTCGAAGGTGCAGTGTGAGAACATGAGCACACGAGCACATGACCAGCAATATGCAGCAATGAATTTCATTGAATTTCCAGAGAACCAAATTATCCCAATTTCGATCATTTTCCTTGCAGGCCTCTGTAGAGGATTTTCCGCTGATGAAACAGCAGCAGTCGCCACGGTGGTGTTCGAAATTGGACGCATTTGTGGACATTGTCCAGGTCAAGTACTGAGTTTGCGAGCGTCCAAACATGGCTAAGAGTGATTTAGTGCCAAGGACGAAGATGCGTTCTTTGTTTGCGTGCGGACAAGGACGGCCACGCTTCCAAAATGAAAGTGAGAAAAAAACATCCAAACATACCAAAGCTACTGTTGCTTGGTTGTTTGGTTGCTTGGTTTGTATGTCTGACTTGACAAGGACGCCAAATTCAAAGCCTGTCTTGGACTTCTTGGTTCGACTGCGTCTTGAATACCTCAAAAGCTTTGGCCGTGCAGTGGACTTCAACTGTACCTGTCATCCCTCGGTGGCTTCTCTTTGAAGTCACATTTTTCTTTCGGGGAGGTGCAACATGGGTTTTGTGAAGTTGTGTATTGAGGGTTGGTAATTTTAATTCTTATTGCAGGTTTTTTGAACAAATTCTGGACACATTTCGCAAGCTTTGGAGTTGAAAGAGTGCTTGGACCGTTTCGTTGTATCCGTCGCTGCTATTCGCAAAAAGTATTCCTGCCCAAAAGTATTGGAGCCTCAAGGGCTTGCCTCAACAGAGAAGTAGCGCACGCATTGGGCAGTTTGCGCATCATATAGCGCGCTTGTTCATCCTTTGTGGTGAGATCATGCACATTGCGCAAAGCTGCACATCCCGCCTGCATTTCTTTCGGACTGCAAGAATTTGTGCCATGTGACCTTCATGGGGATTTCAGAATTTTGCCTTGAATTGAGGGCGCCTTGAACACAAACGTGTGCAGCGTAGATTCCACGCAATCCAGGATGCAATGCCTAGGCTTTGTGTAGGCAGACGTGCTGCTTCCGCATTTTCAGGTTCATTCAGTGTACATATCGACAGTATAGGATACAAGTAGAACCCGCACGAGGCAGGTGGCGAGAGGCAAGGAATGTTCCACTATTAGGCCTACAGTTTTGCCTACAGGAGTTGCAGTGAAGCCTCGCATTTTCGAAACTCTGTTCTGTGAGATCGACCTCATCTTGCCTCATCCCTTTTCAAGTGTGGCCGCCACTTCTCAGCTCAGTGCAGCTCTTCTCACGCCATCTCGGCCCTTCTCAATTCTTCCCACCACTTTTCTCAACAGTTTCTCAACGACTCTCACCTCTGCCCACCGCTTCCCAGCTCTTCCCAATTCGGCCTCCACTCCACTGATCTCACCTCGTTCTCTGATCTCAACTCTTCTCACCTCTTTCCACCTCTTGTCACAGAGATGCTTTCACAGAGAAACTTCTACACAAAAAAGCTTTTGCACAGAGAAGCTTTTTCACAGAGAAGCATTTACAGAGAAACTTTGCACAGATAAGCTTTCAGACAGGACAGCTTTTACACAGAGAAGCTTTTGCACAGAGAAGCTTTTCCACAGAGAAGATTTTGTACAGATTAGCTCTTACACAGAACAGCTCTTACACAGAACAGCTTTTACACAGAACAGGTCTTGCACAAAGGCAGTTTTTACAGTTTTTACACAGAGAAACTTTTACACAGAACAGCTCTGAGTCATCCGCGCCAAATGGAAAAATCTCTTGCCAAATCACCATCGCAACCTTCATGCAGCCACGCTAATACGATTTACGACTCTCAGCTGCAAAAGACAATAGAACCACGCACGCAGCAGCAGCAGCAGCAGCAGCAGCAGCGAGGAACCTTGACGCAGCCACTCTGTCATCTACACAATAGAACTCCGCGCAGCAGCGAAAGCATCGGCAGCTCCAAAACCGAATCTCGACGCCAAAGCCGGAAAAAAGTTGATTTTAGAGCACATAGTTTGGAAACATTTGGAAACCAAAAGCATCAGCGCCCAAATGGAAAAATCTGCTGCCAAGTCACCATCGCAACCTTCATGCAGCCACTCTAATACGATTTACGACTCTCAGCTGCAAGAGACAACAGAACTACGCACGCAGCAGCGGCAGCGAGGAACCTTGACGCAGCAATTCCACAGCGATCTTGCAACCTGAGTTGCAAAACGCATTAGAACTACCCGCAGAGGCAACAAAAACTGGAGCTCCAAAACCGGATCTCGACGCCAAAGCCAAACAAAGTCGATTTTGGAGGAATTTTTTAAAGGAAATTCAAAATGAAAATGATCCGCGCCAAATGGAAAAATCTCTTGCCAAATCACCATCGCAACCTTCATGCAGCCACTCTAATACGATTTACGACTCTCAGCTGCAGAAGACAATAGAACCACGCACGCAGCAGCAGCAGCAGCAAGGAACCTTGACGCCGCCACTCCAGTGCGATCTGCAGAAACTGAGTTGCTAAACATGAGAGAGCAACTAGCCTTGATGCAGCAGTTCCAGTGCAGAAAGCTCACCAACGCATGCAAAGTACCATAGCACAGCGTCAACAGAGAAACAAACAAGCCACCTTGCAAGCCTTACTCCCACTGCCAGCGCTTCGACCTAGATTCGACGGCAAGCCGGCAGCCCGCACCCGTCGCGCAAGCGAGCCAGCTTTTCCCCACAAAGGAAAGCCCATTGACCCGAAAAAACACCCAACATTCAGATCTCATCCTTGATGTATCGGTTCCACTGGGATCTGCCAACACTGGCTTGCAAAGCACCGGTCCACTCTACTCTACTGACCTCCGCCTCCACCTCCTCCTCGACCTCTACCTCGACTTCTCCCTCCACCTCTACCTCTACCTCCACATCGACCTCTGCTTCTACCCCCCTCTACCTCTGCCTTTACCTCGACCTTTTGAGCTATTCTACTTCAGGTACATGGCAACTAGACGTAAAGATCTTTTGAGCTACTCCTCTAAGGTTCAGGCACATGGCAATTAGACTTCAGGATCTGTTGCTTAAAGATATTTGGCGCTACTTTTTTACTTCAATCACATGGAAACTAGACTCAAGGATCTTTTGAACTACTTCTCTGCTTCAGGTACATGCCAAGCAGACTTCAGGATCTTTTGAAATACATGCTGGCTAGACTTAAGTATCTTTGAAGCTACTTCTCTACTTCAAGGAAATGCCGACTAGACTTACGGATCTTTTAAGCTACTCCTCTACTTCAGGTACATGCAACTAGACGTAAAGATCTTTTGAGCTACTCCTCTAAGGTTCAGGCACATGCCAACTTGACTTAAAGATCTTTTGAGCTACTTCTCTACTTCAGACACATGCCAACTTGATTTAAGGATCTTTTGAGCTTCCCTACGTCAAGCACATGCCAACTTGACTTAAGGATCTTTCACGCTACTTCTCTACCTCAGGCACATGCCAAATAGATTTAAGGATCTTTTGAGCTCCTTCTCTACTTCAGGTACATGCCAACTGGACTCAAGGATCTCTTGAACTATTTCTCTACTTCAGGCACATGTCAACTGGACACAATGATCTTTGGGCTACTAGGAATGTGAAAGTCTGTAACTCGGAGTTTTTCTACGATTTTTTTTTTGATTGGCATCTGATTTTTCGCAAGTATGTATACACCTGTATTGTATGTGTATGAAAAAATATATCCTTCTGTGTGTGCTCACAACATACCTGAGGTCAGCGGGGAATACTATTTGAACCTGGCACCGGTGGCATGCATGCAAAGGATTAAGGTACCTCATGGCCAGGGCTGTTTGGGCTCGGGGACCCAGTGTGGAATTGTGGCACTTCCGAGCTGTGGAGATCAGCGCCGAAGGATGTTCAAGCCGCTCAACACGTATGTCAGCGGATGTCAAGATTCAAACATGACAATGGCAATGTGTTGAAATGTTCGTTTGTTGCCTGTGTATTCACTCTTCGGGAAGGCGAAAGGGATTATAGAGGGAGACCTGGACGGAAAACCGAACCTTCTCCAGTTCAATCTATCATTTTTGCCTTGTTTTGAGGCTTGGACTTTGATTATCTGAATCCAGATCTGGGAGAGAAAGTGACAAAGATCGGTCTTCCGGTGGCCCTGGTTGATTCTTCACATGGCAAAGGAGCAGATTCTTGAGAGCGGCAGTTTCCAAGGCATACATCATTGGCGCAAGCCGGACCAGCATTTGATATAGTGATAGCAGTGTAGTGGGACCTAGTGACCTGTTGGATGCCTGCACGCAGGAAACATGTTGGCAGCTTCGGCGAAACTTTGGGCCAGTTGCTTGGAAGGTAAACCACTTCTTACTCGATTGCAGCCTGACTGCACTGTGGGCACCAGCTGTGCTTCTTGACGAAAACACATTCTGCGGCTTCTTCCTTCTCTGGACGTCTCATGTGCAGGTACGACTTCAATCGCAAGCTTGGATCCCTGCCGGTTGCGAAGCAAATGGTGGAGAAACTTTTTGAGTAGGATAATAGCGCGTTGCTTCCCGCAGCCTGACTGATTGTTTGGAGCCGTTCACTTGTTGCCTGGCAGTACCGGCCGATGGCCGTACCATGCCCCACCTATTTGACATCTCATGGCACAGATCTGTCATTGTTTGGGTCAAGTTCGACCCGTGGTCTGCTTGACCTCTTTTTATACAGTCTTTACTGGTCGCCTCTCAAACGGAGCCGGCTTTGGAGCAGATCAAGGCATGGAGATGGAAGAGAAATAGGAGCTAAATCTTGTCGAACTTCTGTCCCCATGCATGCATGCATGCATGCATGCATGCATGCATGCATACACAGAGGTACACAGACGTACACACACACATACAAAGACATACACAGACGTACACCTACATAGATACAAACGGATACACACACATATACACACACATACATTCACATACATACACACATACATGCACATCCATACACATCCATACACATACATACACATAGGTACACATAGATACACATACATACACACACATACACACACACATACACATAGATACACATACATGTACATACACATACATGCACGCATACATACATACACATACATACATACACACACATACATCTATACATACAAAGATACAAGCACAGATACACAGATACATAGATAGATAGGTAGATACATACATACATACATACATACATACATACATACATACATACATACATACACACATACATACATACATACATACATACATACATACATACATACATATATCCAAAATGTATATGCACACATATACATATACATATACATATGGATGAACATGCACATGTACGTGTACATGTATACATATATATGTACAAGTACATGTGCATGCACATGTACATAGATCTATTCATATACATTACATACACACATAGACACATACATACATACATACATGCATACATGCATACATGCATACATGCATACATGCGTACATGCATACATGCATACATGCATACATGCATACATGCATGCATACATGCATACATGCATACATGCATACATGCATACATGCATACATGCATACATGCATACACACATACATACACGCACACATACATACATGCAGACACACACACACATGCATCCATCCATCCATCCATCCACCCATCCATCCATCCACCCATCCATCCATACATATATACATCCATACATACATACACACACACACATACACATGCACATACACATACAAATACACATACATACACATACATGCATGCATACAGACACACATAGACACACACAAACACATACACATACACATACACATACACATACGTACATACGAACGTACATGCCCAGATGCACACATGCACAGGTGTTTTGTAGATGTTTTTTTTTGCATATTCGATGCGTTCCACTAACATGTTTGTCCATACTTTGCCCTTTTAGCGCCTTGTGAATCCGCGCGCTTTGTTTGCAGTTTGCTGTGCTCATTCATTTTGAAGTTCTCCCTTTTGACCTACAACCTCAATCCAAGCTTTGGACAGCATGCAAACTGTGACGTAACGACTACGGATGGCTGAACTCACTCAAGCTTGGCACTTGGAAACTGTAGCGTGTTGGCATGTTGGGCCCAAGCCAAACAGCTAGCGGATGGGTAAAACGTGCCCATGATGCTTGTAGACCGCGAACGCCGGAACGTGAGATGAACACGATTGTGGAAGACTTTGCTGATGCTTTTGAGGCTGCTGAGTTGGCACAACATGTTTCACACGGTTCCAGCATTGGACAACGAGACACATGTGTGACATGTAGCATCACATATTCACATTGATGCATCATCATTTTTCATTACTTTTCCAGTATAGTGAGGCCGCAACACGAAGTCAAGATTTGTTCTTGAATCGGACTCAGGATTTTGGTGCAAAGCATGGCCAAATCTCAAAGCAAACATTGTGCAAAGCACTGACCTTAGAAATTTTATGAAATCTTTAAGAAACTTGGGAAACGCTTTGGGAAACGCTTGGAAGCCTTCAAGGATGCCGTCGCCTGGGGCACAGGGCGTTGTGGCAGGGTTGTGCATTCTCGTGCTCCAGATAAGTTTCCCGGTAGCTCAGATTGAGCAGTGACCCCAGCAGTGTCCAATTAATTTCACGACAACAGGATCCTCATTGGACGATTGGACGATGATTTTGCTTCATTTTCACAACAGGATGTTTCAGTGAAAGGGAACCTTTGGAACTTCCTGTTTTCCATGTGCCAAGGTTGTGGCACCTTACCCTTTTGCGATTTCGGCTAGGCGTCCAATCCTTCTTTGAATAGTGCATTGTCACCAACCTGCCAACCGGCTGAGATACTACACCATTTGGATAGTTCATGGACCAACAAGCGGTTGGAACACCTGCTTGATGGCTTCGGAGGTTCTCAAGGCTGGACAATGCTTCAAACTTCGTAGCTTCGTGTCATGAAGTGCTGAAATCTGTGGATTGAGACATCCGGCAGATATCAACGTCGACACGTACAAGTTCTTTGATTGGATCATACATCCACAGCCAAGTATCTGAATTGCATGTAGCTGCCTTGCAGAGGACTTTGGCATAAGTTGGCATCAATTGGTTTTCTGATGTGCTTTAACCTTAGGTTTGGTGGAACTACCTCTGAAATGCCGATCGGAAAGACAACGCTCTCAGTTTCTGAGGGACCAGTGGGCCACTAACGCAGCACGAAAAATTCTAACAATTTCGTTGTCTTCCGAAAAGTTGAGTTTTGCACTTCAATCACTGTCGCTTGAATTGTTTTGGCAAGGAACCGTTCCAACAGGAAGTGGAAGATCTGCTGCAAAGCACAGCAGCCCGTGTCTTCGTTCGCACATGTTTACACCGTGGTGCTTCATTGAAAGTGCGCAATTCTATATGAATCTAGATTATCCAATGCTGGTATGCTGCGTATGTTGGTGCTCCCAAGGTGCAGATGCTGGATTCTCTCTTCATGAAATCATGCCATCTCACTTGAGACTGCGGGCATTGACGGATAAATGCAGAAGTCTAACAGAAGCTTGGCATGGACGGGTCCCTCGGTCGCACGTGAGAGGCAACATAGTGCAGCAGTCAGAGTCGCCATACCATGCGCTCCTCATCCTGATGTGCTCAAGGCCAACATCAGCTACATCTACGAAATGTTCATGAAAATGGCAGAGCGCGATGGTCCTGTGCCAAGATGTCAAAAAACACCGCAGTAACACCGGTAACGCCTACTGTGCTTCTTGGGAACTCTTTTGCAACGCCCTGCCACATGCACAAAGCAGGTCACAGCGGGTACCTGTTCCAAGATATTCCTCAGCAGCCTTGACGGCAGTAGGAAATTGCAAAGGCCAAGGTGAATGAGCATTTACTGCCAGATTACTGCAACTATTTGTTTGACTTTGTATGTTCTTGATGCTTCAGACTCCAGACTCTTGCAGCCAATGCAGCTGAGGCAACGTTCTGAAGACGGATTTGTCCGGGTGCTGGACGGAGAGGTCAGTGGCGAAGAGTGACGAGACGAAGAGTTTTGAATCATGTTGAATCTTTTTAGCTGACACTGCGGTCAGCACTGCCATCAGCACTGCCCACTGCTGTCGTGTAGCGACATGCCACGGATGTGACGGGCGCAGGCCCGTGCCCGCCTCTACAGTGGATCGAAATCCGCGAGCCGCCGGAAGTGCTTGGCTCTGGTGGGAAGGCGACAGAAGATGAAAACGTAAAACATAAAACGATGAGAGACGATGAGAGACGAAACGGTGAGAGACGGACTCAAAATACTCTTGCTGGACCACTGTTGCAAGTTTAACAGCTTCAGGCATTGTTGAACTTTCGACTCTCAGTTTTTTTTGGCACAGCAATTCAGAAATCCTCCTGCACTGACAGGATGCAGCAAACCACTGGTGAGTCGCCAATTGACAACCTTCAACTTCCCAACTTGATGCGCCGAAAAGACGCATTGCTCCTCACAGTTGGACGCCGTGCCTTGTCCAGCAGTGCTTCTCAGTACCTGCACCAAACTTCCAAAATGGTGACATGACATGAAGTGTGTCCGCCTGACATGCACCTCGACACTTGCAACTTAGACATGACTTGTGACGATGACCCCGCTTCTTGGAACCCTTGGATCCTCTTTGATTCTGTGAGGTATTCAGCAGTTCTTTGTGTGGGTACTGCGCTGGAAACAGCGGCGAATCATGGCAAGATTTCCCTCATCGTGCCAGCACCAAGCAGTGCCTCAGATGGCCCAAGTTGGGCCGGCGTTGGGCCGGAGTTGCCCGAGTTGCCCAGAGGTTTTTCACGGCCTGCTGTGAGCAGCTCCATAACCAAACAGGCTAAACAGATTGATCGTACTGATATTGTGCTGAATAGGCTCATTTGATGGAAAACTTCGCAACCCGTCGATTTTGTGTTGAAATTTTAGGCAGCTCTGGTAGCAGAAAAGTTCCATAAGATTCTAGGTCCTAGGTGCTGAGTGATTCATGAACCATACCGAGAAAGTAAAAAAAATGTTTCTTTCCTGACACCTTGAATTAGTGGTCAATTTTATGAGTTACTCAGGGACCCAAACAAAAGCCCAATGTGAGCTTTCCAAATTGCGGGCAAGGATTTTGAGCCTGGGAACAGATGCATGATACGATCTAGGCATGGATGTCTACGTCTTCGTTCATTTGCAAGTCCACACTCGTCTACCCTCGATACATGGTAGCGCCAGGATCCTGTGGCAAATTCAATATGAGCATCCAACCCAAGATCAAATTAGACCAAATTCACAAACCTAGCACTGGTGTTTCACATTTGCTTTCTTAATTTGTCTTTCCAATTTTTCCAGTAGCTAACTTCATCTTCAAGTCACAGCCCTATTCCTCACCCCCATTCCCCACCGTGACGTACTGTAGCACCAGTATCATCATCATCATCATCATCATCATCACCACCATCACCATCACCATCACCATCACCATCACCATCACCATCACCATCACCATCACCATCACCATCACCATCACCATCACCATCACCAATCATCATCACCATCACTGCCATCATTCACACCGCCAAGAAAAAACCGTGCAGATCGCGGGGCTGTAAAGACGCGTCTGCACCCGGGCACGGTGCCTTTGAGCCCAAAAGAAAAATCAGGCATCTCACGTTCTGCATGGTGTTGGGACAGCCTGGTAAATTGACATTCTCTTTTGGTTGCAGGCTGTTTGTGAATTTGCCTCCTTTCACTATTTCATGTCCTTGGTATGCCGTTCACTGTTGTAAACCCAGGTGGCGACACATCCACGCAAGCACATGTGTATCCCCCTGTCTCATCCTGTATCTCTCTCTCTCTCTCTCTGTTTGCTTTTCCTCTACGAGCTCACAGGCATTTCATGCTGGTACGCTTAATGGCGCTTGCAGTAAGGCTTACAGTATTCTCATGTATTCTCAGCATTTCTTGTTTGGCCACTGAGTGGGTCTAGACATGTCTAGACGCTAGACACCGTGTCGTAGCGTCCTGTGGCTTCGCACCAAGGCCGTGAAAGCAAGAGCGCAGGCCATGCAGCAAGGCGTGGCCAGTGATGAGGGTAGCACTGGTGGCAACGGTCACAACGGTAGCATACTTGCTATGTGTACTCAGCGGAGGTGATTCCAAAGAGCGAATCAGAATCCCATGCGTTGAACCCCCAGAAACTTTGGATATCTCGGGCCTTCTGGCCATTCTGGCCTTCCGTTCTGGCATCTATCAATTCCTAGCTGTCCTAGCTACCCGACAAAAGTGTGTGTGGCACTGTGTGGCAGAGGAGATGACAACTCTGTGGCGCTGAACCTCCTTGTTGAACACGGCTGCCTCGTGGAGTCCTATGGCCAGGTGACACGATGTGACACGACGTGACACGTGAAACGCGATGCAACACGTTGTAACACGATGTGACACAGGAAACCCGTGGAAACAGAGCTGATCAGTTGACATAGTTGCCTTGATGTATCTTGATTTTGTTTAATTGATCTAGGAATCAAAGGGGATAGGAAATCCAAGAGGCTCGATGAGGACGGACATTTTGAGCTTGGTGTGACAGGTGCCACAGGTGATTCGAACCCGAGCGGACGAATTCATAGCAGCGCCTTAGCACCTGCTTGGAGTAGAGCAAATGTTCTGGATGGAACGGCAGCATATGGCAGCCTGTGGATGTGACACTTTCTGAGTTCGGTCTGTTCATATTTGCGATTGTCTGTCATGGTTCGTCCTCATTTGTCAATCTGCAGTCTTTTTCATGCACGGGGTGGAAAATTGGCACATTGGCTCAGGAATGCTTGCAGCGGCCAGAAGGTGAACTTGATGAGGAACTTGCTGATTTTTTGAAGCATTGTCAGACAAACCCAGGACGTCCACACAAGGCTCCGGAAATCTTTGGATCCACTTTGAATCAAGATCTGGTGATTGTGCAGATTGAAATGGTCCGAATTTTCTCGGATTTCGGAATGCGTTCCAGGCCGATCGCGTCGGGCATAAACTCCCTACTGTTGAAGGCGCTCCGCAGCCCGGAACTGCGAGTGATGTGGCGGTCCGATGTGGAGGCATTCACCCAGCATCGCTACATCACGGAACCTCAGCTCCGTTCGTACACAGGGACGGCAAGCGCACATCAACTACATGCACTATGATTCTGATCCCTGTGGGTTTTGGGTACTTTTGGCTCCTGAGAATGCATTTCCATTGGACATTTCCATGTTGCTCAGGGCACGTGGACTCGCAGAGCACCATTGTATTACCTGCCTGCCGATGGCTCGGAGTGCGTGGTGCTGCGGCGCCCAGGACCTGGGAGGGAGATGGAAGGGCCACATTGGCCATGATTGACTCCGGCGAGCCACTCACGATGATTCGCAGTAGGACTAGTAGGACGTGGTATAACTTGATACAACTTGGCATGTCAGTCAGTGTTTTGCATGTCTTTCACCCTTGCTGTTGCATGGGGTTCTGTTCCTGTTAAGTTAAGGTGATAGATGCTCAGTGTGCGCAGGTGACGAAGAATCCTCGCGGTTCCGGAAGAACATCTTTGCGTATGCTGAGTCCCACGGTCTCGGACAGAGTGGGGGAGGCAGGGTCGACAGAGAAGATAGAGAAGTTCTGCTATCCACAATGGAAGCTGAAGCCAAATTAGGAGGGGCTCGGAAATCTGTCACAGTGAACCTCCCTTACACCATTATATATATATATATATATGTGTGTGTGTGATTGCCTCTGGACGGATTCCTTTGAATCTGCAGGGCTTGAAGGCTGCATGCTAAGTCAAGTCTATGTCAAGGCATCACAAGAGTTATAATGGCGCTGTTGTATGAGAGCCGTCGTGACTGTCAGGCTGGACCGACAGCAGCCATTGGCCCGCTGGCTCTCTCATGTACGAGCTCGGATCGTTGCTTTGTGACTGGATTGCTTTCTTTCTGTCGACATAGCTCTGATACAATGTCCTTGGAATCAAGGACNGCTGGCTCTCTCATGTACGAGCTCGGATCGTTGCTTTGTGACTGGATTGCTTTCTTTCTGTCGACATAGCTCTGATACAATGTCCTTGGAATCAAGGACAGATCCCATCAGACTTCTTTTCCTCCAGTTGTGAGCGTGTACATTCCATAGGACCAGGATTATTTGCTGTTCCGGCTGTTGCAAAGGTATTGACGANGACAGATCCCATCAGACTTCTTTTCCTCCAGTTGTGAGCGTGTACATTCCATAGGACCAGGATTATTTGCTGTTCCGGCTGTTGCAAAGGTATTGACGACGCAGCGAAACTCCCAAACCATTTTGTCACTGACATTGAATCTTGCCTGGGCAGTGGCTTTGCAGTGGCTTTGCAGTGGCCTTGCAGTGGCTTTGCAGTGGCTTTGCAGTGGCCGGCTGTTGCTTTGGTTGCTTGTGGTTGCTTGTGATAGTGATTGCTTCTAGTTGCTTCTGGTTCCCTTCTGGTTCCTTCTGGTTGCTTGTGATTGCTTTTTTGCATGTGAAGATTTCACATGGCAAGACATGAAGCAGATTTCCCCTGACATTCTTCACTGCCTAATCGCACAGTTTGGCTAAGGAGAAGATTGTTCAAGACTGTGTTTTGCTCTGTCCCGATGGCGTGGCTGATGCCCTTCCAGGTGGATACGGCCTCGCTTGTGCCCGCGCTCGAGCTTCGCTTTTGCCCGCGTGGGTGCTTCGTAGACTAAAATCACTGACAGTGTCAGGGAAACACCCTAAACCCTAAACCCTAAACCCTAAAGAAACCCTAAAGAAACCCTNGTAGACTAAAATCACTGACAGTGTCAGGGAAACACCCTAAACCCTAAACCCTAAACCCTAAAGAAACCCTAAAGAAACCCTAAAGAAACCCTAAAGAAACCCTAAAGAAAACCCTAAAGAAA
>BGPT01000159.1:304234-363090 GCA_003297045.1 Symbiodinium sp. clade C Y103 | reverse complement strand
TCTCATGAAATTCAAGTTAGGAAAATGTCATTTTCTACTGTAGAACCATGGGTGAAATGCACATGAGCATTTTTCTCAGGAAGTCCACAGAGCAGTGTTTAAAGCCTTTGCAGGAGATTGTGCTCCGTTGACTTTCTCACGGTGGCAACGCAGTGTGCGAAGCACATTTTGAAGACCAGGGTTTCGATGNACCCGTCTGTAAACAACAACGAAGACTACATATCAAGACTCCAGGTTCCTCCGAGCTCCGGGGAACCTGGAGCCTTGACCCTATATATATATATATATATACGCGCAACGCCTGGGCTTTGCCCAGGCGTTGCAGCGTAGACGTTTCCCATTCACAAACAAATGTTGATGCAACTTCGCAAAATTCCTATGGGAAAAACCACTAAGGAACTAGGTAATATTTCACTTCCACTCAAGTTAAACTTTACTTTACATTCATTGAAGATCTTCAATCAGGGTTTAATTCTCCTACCCCCATGAAACTTCTACATTCATTGAAGATCTTCAATAAGGGTTTAATTCTCCCACCCTCTACATTCATTGAAGACCTTCAATAAGGGTTTAATTCTCCCACCCCCGTTAAATTTCTACATTCATTGAAGACCTTCAATAAGGGTTTAATTCTCCCACCCCCGTTAAATTTCTACATTCATTGAAAATCTTGAAAAAGGGTCTAATTTTCCCACCCCCGTTAAACTTCTACATTCATTGAAGATCTTTTAATTCTCCCACCCCCCTTAAACTTCTACATTCATTGAAGATCTTCAATGATGGTTTAATTCTCCCACCTCCATTGAATTTCTACATGCATTGAAGACCTTCAATAAGGGTTTAATTCTCCTACCCCCGTGAAACCTCTACATTCATTGCAGATCTTTTAAATCTCCCAGCCCCGTTAAACTTCTACATTCACTGAAGATCTTCAATAAGGGTTTAATTCTCCCAGCCCCATGAAACTTCTACATTCATTGAAGATCTTCGAGAAGGGTTTAATTCTCCCACCCCCATTAAACTTCTACATTCATTGCAGATCTTTTAATTCTCCCACCCCCGTTAAACTTCTACATTCATTGAAGACCTTTAAAAAGGGTTTAATTCTCCCACCCCCGTTAAACTTCTACATTCATTGAAGACCTTCAATAAGGGTTTAATTCTCCCACCCCCGTTCAATTTCTACATTCATTGAAGATCTTGAAAAAGGGTTTAATTCTCCCACCCCCGTTAAACTTCTACATTCATTGAAGATCTTCAATAAGGGATGATCATGATGATGATGATGTTGATGATTATGATGATGATGATGATGATGATTCATCATTGCGGGTCCGGGCAAAGCCCAGGCATTTGCCGTATATATACATAGTTTTTTCTCCTCCCGCGGTTGCCATTTGTGCCGTGCTTCGCAGAACCCTGCTTCGACAGGTCCAAAGACCTTCAATGTATTTGCTGCTGCATCGTGCTCGATTGGCACTGGCTCTCTACGAGACAAATCTGGTGCCTTTGCTCTTGGACTCTCTGGAAGGCTTGACCGCTTGACCTGCTTGGGGGCCAGAAAGTACAGGTAGGTGAAATGAAGCGTGACGAGCATTGTGCCATGAGGGAACTCCATGGAACTTGTATAATTTCCGAACTACCTCGCATTTTTCAGCAGATTCTTCTGCTTGAGGCCTGCAGATTTCAGCTGTTGAGCTCGCCAGCTTTCTTGGAAAGCTCTTGGGCGCTGAACTGTTGGAGACCAAGGCCTTGCATCTTTTTGACATGTGCTTTGCTTTGCGCGATTTGCACGCCTTTACAGGCGTTATTTTTTTCCAAACTGCAATTTCTTGGACTACTAAGCTTTTGTGATGACTTAGAGCTTTGACTGCAAAGCCCGCCATAACCTGAAAGTTGGACTGAAGTCATTGCTGTGCAGCTTGATTGCAGGAAATGGACCATGAGGAAGAGTTGGTGGAGGTTTGGCGTGGAAAGAGTCACCAATGCCCAATCACTTGGCAAATCTTTCGAATTTTTCCAAGGTCTCAGATGGTCTCACCACAAAAGGCCGTAGTGCCGTTGGAATCGCCAGGCCTGCCGTATGGCGCTTGCCTTGTTTCGAGATGGCCTGGCAGTCCACCAAGAGAGGAACGTTGGCCTATCTTGGCCTGTCCAGTCTCTCATATCTCGACACCAAAGGGAGCGCGCCACAATTCGCCACAATTCTATCAACAGTTCCAGTTCCATCAGTTCCTTCTGCTCGGGAGGCTTTGGGCAATTCTTTCCAGTGTGCCTCCCAGAACAAGGCTGGGGATTTCAAGACGGCAGTAGCTGTCAAAATGAAGCACAAAATACCTTTGCCATCCTTTGCCGTTTGTCATACTGGTCATACTGTCACCTCTTCCATTGATTGCTTAGTCTCTCCACCTTACAGGTTGTTGCGAAGCTTCCTCCGTGATTGCAACACCCTCAAAGACGAAACAGTGAAGGATGGAACCTGAGGGAGACCAAGAAATGAATTGGGCATCGCGGAGCGTCCTTTTCCAAAATTCAGCTACTTGTTTCATCATTTGTGCCAGACATCGCCAGTTGAAGGACTTCGAAACGAGTTGAAAAGGAGCCGAACCTACTCCTGAAATCCATGCCACTAGCGGCACGAGCATTGTTTCGAGGCGCTGGGCTTGCTATGGTCTTGCCTTCTGAGTGCTGTGTGGAGCTTCTCGCGTGCTGCAAACTCGCACAAGACTCCAAGGCAGGCAAGTTTGATTTATCAGCTTTGTGGATCTATGGGGTAACCTCTGGTAGCCACTGGTAGCCTGGTAGCTTGACATCGGACATTGCCCACTCCAGCCGTTTTCATTGCGTAGGCACCGCATAGGCACCGCATAGGCACCGCAGGCTCCCTACACCGAAGGTGGAGACCGTCTCCGATCGTCTCCGGCCCCAGGACTGGGCGGCCTTGGCTGGTCTTTGCTGCATCGCGTCTCATGGATCACTGGGCCCTGCAGAGGAGGGGATGGGACTAAGCTCTGGGACATTCTGGGACTAAGGATAAGGATCTAGGCGATTTAGGCGATTTAGGTCATTTAGGTGTTGACATGTTGAGTCAAGAGTTGAGATGGTCAAGGATGGAGGTCGAGGACCTGAAGGGACGATCTAGGAACGGCAAATGAGAAGAATGTTGTGATTCAAAACATGGAGCAACAACAGAAGAGACAAAGAGACCAGAAGAGCAGAGCAGAGTAAAGGGAGGTCAATGATAGGAAGCAGATCATAGTGGGATGGAAAAGATACAGTCTTACAAATGCGAGTGCGTGTTACAGCTTCTGGGGTCAAATGTGCCAAAAATGAGCTCGGAGCGCCGAAGGTTCCTCAGCTGTCTGGCGTTCTCATGAACCTGATGCTCGAGGACAGAGAAAAGATGCTGAAGTAGCACCACTGGGCCTTGTGGAGACCCGACGCATTTCACCGTCACCAGCAACACCATAGGAGTTGTCTTGACATCTTCAGTTGAAACTCAGCAGTTTATGAGTTTCTTTGTGTCTGTTCTTTTGCATTCCTTCTTCAAAAGCCCTTGCCATGATACTTCCTCTTTGTTCTTGGACCTTCCTGCAAACGACTTGGTTGAAAGGTCTCCGCACCTTATCCACAAACTTCCAATCATGGCTTCTCCTTCTTGTGACCAGTTCCCGTCATTGAGCTTGTGCAATGGTTTGGGTTGGGTGGTTTAGTAGGACCGGGAATTTGGTCATTTCTGACTGAAAATGATACATCTTCCAAACTTACCCCCCTCCTGTTTTTTTTGGTTTGGGCGCCAGGTCGAAAAAATGGAGAGTTCATGGAGCGTTAGTTTTGATGAGTGCTATCAGAAAAAGATCCATCAAACCTCCACAAGCGAAGTCAATAGCTAGCACAAGCCCAATGGACCTCTAGCTACTCACAGTCAGCACAATGCCACTCCCAAACACCTCATTGAACGTCACAAAATCTCCAAGATCTCCAAGTAAATCTTCTCGATCGCTCCTTTTTTTCCAAACTTATGGCATTGATACATGCAAGCAATGAAAACCCTTGAAGTTTAGACTGGAGACACAGCACGCACGGAAGCATGTAAGTCTCAAGGTCGACTTTTCTTTTAGCACTTTTGAATTGTCAAGGAAATCTGTTTGTCTACCCACAAGCCACCAAAACCACCAAAACCACCAAAACCACCAAAACCACCATGTAAGCTTTGGGTGATTTAATGAGTACGATAGCGATGCAGGTTTCTGAGGAAGCAAGTTTAGGTAGATCGGCACGATCTACAAAATCTGCTCTATTTGACCTCCCTTGAGTTTAGATACGAAAGGAGAGCAGCAAGCAGTGGCTTATGCGTATGGTTTTCTTCTCAGCGGTATTCGTTGGAAGAATGTGGCTAATCTTCCCCGCAAAGCCGCAAAGACGTTTTTCCCAGACATCTGCGTGCTCCAACATGTATGTGTAAGACATATGTGTATATATGTGTCTCAAATGCGCGTGTCAAGTTGTGCTGGAGCTCGAACGTGACATGCTAGGAGAAAGAAGCAGTGCTGCAGCAGTTCCAGAGGTGGCCATCAGCTCCCGGTGAATGCGATGCCGAGTGCCAAATGGACACAACATTGAACCCAAAATCGGAAAAATAACAAGGAGCACCACATGCAGTACTGCACAAAGTGTTGAGTCAGTCGAGTCCAAATCTCTTGGATCCTTTGCAATTTTTTGCATATCTTTGCATATTTCGCATTGCTACATCCGAGGCCTGGAAATCTCTTCTACAATGTCCGATGACAACAGGTCCTCTGCAGTCGAGGGATTTGCCCCCGAAACCTCCTCCGAGTCCTCTGGAAGCGAAGCACCGCCGACTGCTGGCAGCTGGCCTAGAGGCACAAGCGGACAGGAGATGGACAGAAGATGGACCGGAGATGGACAGGAGATGGTGATAGATTGCAAGGTGAAACAGAACCATGGTGAAACACACTCAAGCATGGTGATGCATGGCAATGTTCAGTGTGTCAACCAAGTCTGACAAGAGCAACAGGGCAAGGAACGGTTCAGATCAAATCATATTTTACTCACTTCTCATTCTGTTGTGCTTCTTGATTTCCTGCGTGAAGGCACTCCTAGTCGATCCACCGCCAGAGCTGTGACACGGATGAATGTTGAAGGGAAGAAGAGCAAATAGCACTACAACAGCCTTTCAACAGGTTCCAACTTTTGTGCTTTCTCACTGCCTCATCGTTTTACCACGATTTCTTTGCACTATCAGGTCTTGCTCGTTGGATGGACGCCTTCTTACATACCCCGGTGGGGGCCCAGCACTTCTTAACTGAAACTGCAAAAACAATGCAACTGCTGACGTGGCATGACTTGACAAACCCAGCTTGAACAGCAGATTCCACACATAGCTCTGAGGGGATCCTATGCATTTTGACACTTTTTGACCATCAGATTCTACACATGGCACGTGCACCTTTGAATGATTTTGGCGTCCTTTGCAGTTCGGAGTCCCGATGGGGATGTCTTCGATGCAGCATCCTTGGCTTGCTACTTGACACAGAAACTCGGCAGAGGGTTCGGGGTAAACCAGAGTTGCTATGAATTCGTACATTGGGACATGACATTTAGATATCGCGGGTAGAATGGTTTACGGACAAACATTTCACAACATTTCTATATTGGTGATTATGGTGATTCTTGGTGCAGGTTTGTAGACAGCCCGGTAAGATTTGTTCTCGCGGCCGCTGAAGGAGTGGCGGCACGTGCCCCTCTGGACACATTTTAACGCTGGACATTTGCCAAGTGGATGAGGAGCTCCAGCGTTGCATGGCGGCAAGTTGCGCACGGATGTGCAGGGCGAAAAACGATTTTTCTTTGAAGAATTGTAAAGAATACACTGTACTTCTTTATTCATTCATTTATTTTTTTCTTCATTTATTTGTTTATTTAATTATCCATCTATTCTATTCATTGATTTACTTCATTTATTTATCTATTTATTTGTTTATTTATTTATTTATTTATGTATTTATTGTTTATTATTTATTTATTTATTTAGTTAGTTAGTTAGTTGGTTGGTTGGTTAGACACTTATTTGTTCACACACACATATATATGTATACATACATGTGTGTGTATGTGTGTGCGCAATACACATCAAGATGCACTCGGTAAACCAAACTAAGTCAGGCGGAAGGTCAGTGCTACGGGAGGATCGTGCCACGTCCATGTGCTATCTACTGGTGTCAATTGAGTTCAGGTTCCGGATTGTTCCAGGCAAAGGCTTCACGCTCAAGTTCTGGGTTGTAGCACGGGAAAGAATTGGTGAGTCCCAGATGACTTCTTGACCAGACCTTGTTTTCATGCGCTTTGTGAAACAGATGCAGGATGATGCAAGGGCTGTTGAAATATTTTCCATTTAGATGTCACATGAATTCACATAAGTTATCGTTGGCAGTGAGGCTCCTGTCTGAAGCACATCAAGCGGTGGGCGCGGGGCATGGCTTTGTGAAAAGCGGTGCAGGGCATTCGTGTGTTCTTCGCGTTGCGAGCAGGTAGAGTAGAACCAGGCAGTTGTCGCCGTGGTCCATGTCTAGCCTTCCTAGTTGCCTCTACAAGAGATCTCTTGCATGGTTCCACCTGCGCCAAATGGGTTGTAGGGGTTGGGTCCTGCTCGTGAGCGGCAGTGAAGGAGCAATGAGCAGCAATGAAGCAAACCGGTGTAAACCAAACGCTTCCTTTGAACCAAAAGCCGATGTGGCTCACTGCTGCTAGCGGCGATACTGCTGGGCGCAATGCAGGACCAAGATGCGGATCGGCTTTGTACGAGGGATGGAGACTTCGTAAAGATTTCATCACAATCGTAGGATTTTGATGTCGTAGAAATCGTAGAAATTGTAGGGAGATGTAGAGGGTGGCAGCCGTCGAAGCCGTCAGGAGAAGGATAATCCGCAAGCCGAAGCTCGAAGAGTCTCTTGGACAACTTGAGGGGTCAGATATGGTCAGATGCTTCAGAGCAGGGCTTTTTGCAAGACTCACTTAGACTTAGTTAGACTTAGTTGACTCAGGGTGAGTCTGCTTCAACCTCTAGTCTTCCCGATGGTCTTCCAGTTGGGAGCGATTCCAGTATGCCCGGAATTGCTGCAAAGCACCAATGTTCTCACAGCTTTTCTCCCCATCTCATTGCCATGCATCACATGTCGCAGATGCTCACCAACAACCGTCATTTGCCCATTTTGTTTTTCATCCTTTTCTCAGACCCTGAGGCAGCAGCAATTCAAAATCTCATTCGCATGCAGCAGGCTCTGTGTTTGTTGTGTTTGTGGGATCGTCAATCTTGCGTGCTACAAACCTGACGCGCCATGACATGCCACATGTCTCAGATTCGTCAGATTGTCTCAGGCAGCTGGCGGAACAGTCCCGGGAGCCGAACTTTTGGCGTGACACCCGGAGGAAATGACTGAAATGTCACGACGCGTTTCCTCTTGGAAAGTGTCAAGAACCTCCGCATCGAACCCATTGTTCAGTCATGTCCAGTCTGAGTCCAGCTCGAGTGAATGTCCTTTGTTTGCATTGATCTTACAGCACATGCCACCATAGCTGCTGCCATAGCTGTTTTGGGTTCAAATATCCCCTAGGATTCAGAGCAGTGAAAGATACTGCGCAGATCAGTTTTCTGGTGCAAAGGGTTTGAGCGTTTCATCCCCTCTATTTGTCACTAAAGCAGGAGCAGTGTAAGTTGCATTTTTGTAATAGGATAGCGGGATAGTCCGAGAAGAATGTTTTACCCCTGAGACTTCTACATCAGCCACAGGCAAGTAAATCATTGACGTTGCCTGTTCAGAACGAGTTGAACTGCCTGGTAGTCTTTAGGCTTCGTCCATCTTTGTCTCCTGTAGCTGATGCAACTTGGCTTTCGCAGCTGACATGACGCCAGGCTGTGGTTATCAGTAGCCAGAATTTTGGCCGGCAGATGACTTAATCTTTCCCATAAAGCGAGGATCTCACTGCCTGTACTGGTCTTCAAAGGAGCAGATACAACAGGGCAACGCATGGCCTTTCAAGGTGATGAAGTGCTTCTGTTTTGATAGAAGGTCTTACCTAGAGACCTTTACTACTGACCTTTGCTGCAACTGGCGTCATGTAAAGGTGTGTTGCTTCCAGTTGAGGTATGAAAGCAGTCAGTCGTATTTCTGTGACTTCTGCTATTTGAGATGTGTCCCATAATGTGCCATTGTACGGGATGCTAGGGGCATTCTTGGATATTTTGGCATTGTACTCCGTTGGGCATGGTCTTGTTGCCAGACTGCGCTGGCCTTCTGATATGCGAGGGCAGTTGCGATTTGCGGGGCCCGAGGCAACATGCCACATTCTTGATAGGGGCGGTCGTTCTAGACCGTTTCCGGATTACCTCCAACTTTATTTTACAGTCACTGCAGTCATTTATAGAGTTGCCACTAGTTGCCTGTCCAGAACGCGGTTTCATGCTGGAGGGGTCGGGAATCAGCAGCTCTTGTGACACTGTGGGAGGTGCTCATATGGCATGGATCAAAGCGGCAAAGGAAGTGCTCAGAAACTTTGCCCGGAAGCAACTCTGAAGCCAAGTGGTCACAAGCAATCAAGCAGATCAAGCAGATCTAGCAAGCGATCAAGCAAAATGCATCAAAATGAAGCTTTATAACTCAGCACTTTGACTCACTTTGACTCACTTTGACTGGTTTGGCTGCTTAGTGCTCTGAACTCAAAAAGTATTGAGGCGATCTTTGGGTTTCAAGCCATTGCGAGGGGAAGCAAAGAGAACGCAACCGCACCAGGAGTGGCACAAGTCTCTGGAGTCCACTCTGGAGTGTCCGAAGTGCTGGAAGTGTTGGGAAGTGTCGGGAAGGATCCATTGGACGAGGACTTCACTGGACATTTAGGACTTCACAAGTTACGTGGCTTTTCATTTTTCGTTTGCGGAGCAGGAGCTGCTAGCTTTGAGCCCACTGAATGTCTCTACAGATTCGGCTTGGAACTTGGAGTTTGACCATGGGTGGAGGTATGATAGCTTTTGACAGATTTGACAGGTGGTAGTGGCCGCAGTGGCGGCAGTGGGAAGAACATATCCAGCATCATCCAGTATTCTTTGATCATGTCTTTGGAGTTTGCCTGGCTTTGATTCTTTGCTTTCCGTATTCTTGTGCCTTTCACAGGTTCGGTCCAGCACCAAGAACGATGTTAGAAGCTGCGGACTAAGCTGGACGAGAGAGAGAGAGAGGGAGCTGCACACACAGCGACTTGATGCTCAGAGAGATTAGTAATTAGTAATGATGACAGAGGGCCATGAAAAAGATGTAGTTTGGAGAGCAATCAAAGATAATAGAGACAACTGAGAGAACAATTTAATACAATTGATTAAGATTTGTAATATGTCATGGAATATCAATATACAAAATTATATAAATATATATCAAAATATATCAAATTATATCAAATATATCTATAAATGTTTTGACTTGTGTCCGGGCACGACATCTTTCTGTGAGGCAGGGCTCCCAAGACCTGGCGTGCCGCTCTTCGCTTGGTGACTTCCAAGTTGCAGCCTGAGGCATGTCCCGAGCGACGTCCCGAGTAGCGTCCTGCAAAATCTGTAAAGAAAATTGCGGTCAATCGACGATTTGGGACATTTTGGGAGCTTAGGATACCTTAGGCTGTCGGCCATCAATCCTGGTCCATGTTGAGCTGCACTCAGCTCATCCAATTTAAGGCCCAACATCATCTCCTGCAACACTGCCATCAGCAGCTGTACCCAAGGTGACCCAGATGGGAGTTGGGTTGAGACAAATTAAAGATTTGCTGATTTGCATATTAGTATATATATATATTTGCATTATTGACAGATTGGACTTTGCCCGGCACATTGCAAGGGTTTGTTCACGTTCACCTTGCCGATCCTTTGGAGCCCATGCAACTCGAGGATCCAAGGCTCAAAGTGCCCCAGGATCATGTTGTGCAGAAAAGGACATGGTGACATGACTCTTCCGACTCAGAATATTGACAATATTGACATATATTGACAATGCATGAGAACACACTTGCTCTGTCAAGTTCCCGTGATGTATCTTTATCAATGGTTTCTCATGCTATCTGCAAGCATACTGGTGAACCACACACCAAATGAAGGATGCAGGATAATGCACGTATCATTGTGCCATATCGTGCCATATCGTGCTATATTGTGCCGAGTGTTTCGTCCAAAGCTGTGGTCGAGCTATGGCAGAGGGAGGCGTTGACGGACTCCCAGAATTTGATGAATGCGACGCAAATGACGGAGCTGACGGAGCTGACGGAGCTGATGACGATGAAATGAGAGCTGCCTTGGGCGGCGTTGCTTCTGGCCTAGCAGAACAATTGACGACCATCACCCAAGAGATGAACAAAATTCGAGAGGAGCTCTATGGAGACAATGGCATTGGAGGGATTGCCCAGGAACTTGAAAAGCTAAAGTCTGGAAGTCTCAATGGAATGGGTGGCTTGGGTGGCTTGTTGGAGGATCCAGACTTGGCAGGTATGGGTGACATGGGCGACCTTGGTGAAGCAGCGCAATTTGCGCATCCCAGCGCAGAAGGCCGTGAAGGCCGTGAAGGCCGTGAAGGCCGTGAAGGACTCAGAAGCAGACCGAAAGCAAGTGGTGCTCGAATGCACGGCAGACCTCCACCATTGGATAAAGAGAGGAAATTGGAGGAGCTGAGGCGAAAAATTGAACGCCGACACCTCATGGAGGAGAAAAAAGGCAAAGACAAGGAAAAGGCAGGTTTCTTGGAGTGGCTGGTCATCATTTTCGTGATCTTCATGATGGTCTACACAGCATCGTCTTCTTTCCGCAGCCAGGTGAAACAATTCTTCGGTGAGGTCGTCTTTGGTGAAGCGCCTGAAGACATTCATGACTTTGGAGCCCTCGTGGAAGAAGATGCTGACTCCTACTTTTAAGATCTTAAAGATGATCGTTTTAGATTGTTGATGCAGTCAAGGTGCATCTAGTGTTCGCTTCTGTCATTGGCTCTGCAGGAATTGAATTTGTGCTTGAACATCCTGGCAGAAAACGGGGCGTTTGCTATAGCAGTAGACACCAATCCAACTGCCTTGCGATACTGAATTGATTTGAATTGGCTGGATTAGACAATATCAAATTGTGAAAGCTGGGCCGTGCAAGGGTATGTGCTAGGAGATGCTGAGACATAGCCTCGTGCAGACGTTGGCGGGTACGTGCACAGGCAGAAATTGGCAGCTGTCACTGTGGCTGTTTGCCACGATGCCACAAATGGCCCTGTCTCCAAATGAGACAAGATGCTTGGTCGCAATTTAGTGCCAGTAGAATCACTCAGAAACACCTAGGGGCTTACTTGTGTCATTCACACGTTTTAAATATCATTCAAGGAGTTCGCCAATGGCAATTCGATTCGAGTGCAAGGCTTCAACATGGCAATCCATGCCTGTGCTACTTCTCGGCGGTGGCAGCTGGCAGCACCTTCTCCAAACTAAAAGTCATCCTTGCGGCATAGATTTGTCCAGGGAATCATTTTGATGGTGGGAGATGGTGCACGTAGATGCACGTACTACATCTACGGTAGTGGTCTGGGGTTAGCTGCGGCCTGGACCGAGGTAGCCCTCTTGGAGTCGATGCCAGATCATGGGCTTGACTGCTGCGCAGTCAGTGTAGCTGCAGCAATGTTGCCTGGCTCCGTGTGTCCAGCTGTGTCCAGCTGTGTCCAGCTTCAATTTGCACTTCTGCATGTCAAGCATGTCACGTCAATGCGCACTGCACAACACATGGTGCAAAGGTCCGCATGTGAGAGGGCTTTTCGGTGGCAAGCGGCGCTCAGCATCTTTGGCCTCTGAGCTTGCAGTGAGATGCAGAGAATTTGCACCTTTATCAAGAGAGGTCACTTTCACATCGGGTTTGAGTAGTTCACCTCATTTTCTGGAGTTGTTTCAGATCCAAACTATAAGGTCACTGAGTCACTAGTCTCTTCATTCAGCAAGATGTTCACAGCGATGTGTCAAGAGCCATGTGCTTGTGTCCTACTTCATTTTGCGTCCCTTTTCATGAGTGAGGACGGGTGGACTTAGGGGGTAAGATGGGTAAGATGGGTAACACTGACGGTACTGGGAACTGGGGCGATGCCAGGCCAAATCGGATCTTGGCACGTTGCAGCCGACCTGATCGTCTTTGCCACTGCAATTGCTGCAGTTGAGAAATCTTCGAGGCAACGGGTGGCCCAAGACACCAATAAGGAATGATTTGAAGCCAAAATGGAACAGATGAAGCGAAAAGCATTAAAAGCACCAGAGGTGCACAGAGGTCAGACATTCTCTGGTTACCTAGGAGAACTTCCCCCCGACTTTTCCATGCAATGTGTCGCTCAGGTGGCTAGCTGCTCTGGACCTGATGAAGGCAGCTGCCGAGGCCATTCCAGCACTGTTTCGTAAACAAGTAACATCAAGTAACCAGAATGAACTTAACTGACTCAACTTCATATAACTTGATGGCAAAGCATGGAGCTTCGATGAGCTTTGCTTGTGTGTGAGTGTACTGACTAGAGTTCTCAGGCAGCCCTTCAGCCAGATGTCATTTGCTTCAATGCTGCTATCAGTGCATGTGGGAAGAGCGGAGAATGGCAAGCAGCACTTACTCTACTGGCAAGAATGTGGGGACTGCACAAGAACCGCACCGGCTGTTGTCATTTTTTGGTCCATTTTGCAGCTGAGGGTCAAGCAAAAGCATTTGCGAATTGCAGCAATGTGTTGTATGGTTTGGACAAGCGATGCCAAGGGTGCAAAACTTGACAGATCTTGACAGATGGGCTATGTGGGTTGGATGTGCTGTGCAGGGAATCCCCGGATCAAATCAGCTACAATGCTGCCCTAGCAGCCGTGAGCAAAGGCCACCTTGAGACATGCACATCCACGCAGGGACATTGGCACATTGGTGACGTTGTCGCATCGTTGTCGCATTGTTGTCGCATTGTTGTCGCATGTTGCAGTAACATGTCAATAAATCGCATACATCTAGAGATACATTGAGCTTGGATTGGTGCTTCCTTGGCGCTTCAGGTGGGCTATGGCCGCTTGCAATTGGTATTCTGCAACGTTCGAAGTGCTTTAACTGCAACAAGTCCTCTCAAAATCGAGATCAGCTGGGTCAGCTGGATGCTGTGGGTATTGAACATATTGAAAGCGCCTTTCAAGATCTTTGAATGCCTCTTTGAATGCCATCTGAGACACTGCGAAGATGTGTGTGATTGAATGACGCTGAGGGCAGATATCATTGCGTTCAGTGCAGCCATCACTTCATGCGTGAGGGAAGGCAGTTTACTTTCAATTTTGGCGGTGATAGGCTAGAAGCTTTGAACAAAGCACTTGCTTATCAGCAAACATTGATTGCGCATTGCTGAAAATGCGAGGTGAGTGGCAGCAAGCCCTTTCTTTGCTGAATGAGATGCAGATTGCGAAGGTTGCCCTCAACACGAGGACCGTCAATGAAGTCATGGCGTCCTTTGCAAAGGCAGAAGGGGCGAAAGGTCAAAGGGCTGAAGGGTCAGGTGAAGTCTGTTGCAGTTGGGTGTTTTGGGTTCTCAGAGAAGTGGACGCTCTGGGTCCTAGGTGGCGAAATGGCAATGGGCGAGTCTGATCCTGGGAATCTTGCAGGTTCCGAATTTGATCAGTGCTTTGGCTTCATACAATGTTCTGATTTGACAATTTTACATACTACGAGCATGTTTCATAGATTTTCCTAGTATGTTTTAGTTAGTTGATGCGATCTTCAGAGAATACTTCCGTGGACCGAGGTCAGAAAATGGCATCGACTGTGCATGAAAGAGCTGGCCGCAGCCAGCCGAGGCCTGGAGCCGAGCTCCTGCGAGAAGAGCACCTCTTCAGATCTCAGGCCCGGCGAAACGCACCACGACAGCGTGTCACGTCACAGCCGAGTTGCGCTGAAGACTTCGCTGAAGACATTTCTGGAGATGTTATGAAAATTTATGAAGTATGTGATATGTTGAACTTCTCCTTCTGTTGAACTCTAGATGGCGACGGAGAGAGAAAGAGAGCGAGAGTGTCTGGATATCTGGTCATTCTTCTTGCTGGGATCATATAGTTGTCTAGCTATATAGTTACTGTATATAGTGTTATGGTTATATAGTTATGTACTTATGTACTTATATGTATACCACACACACACATATATGTACACACACACATATATAAATATACATATACATATACATATACATACACATATATAAATCAATAAATAAACGAATAAATAAAAAATCAAATACATACATACATACATACATACATACATACATACACATACATACATACATACATACATACATACATACATACATACATACATACATACATACATACATACATACATACATACATACATACACACATATACATATTTATATACATATTTATATACATATATATATATACATATATATACATATATATTTATACATACATACATGCACACACACACACATATTTTTTTCCTCATGGCATACAGAGACAAACGTCGCGGCCAATGCTATGTCAATTCAGCTGCAGGTCCTAGCCAGCATAGTCAGGCCCGATATGCTGCCCGTAATGATGTATTATCATTGAGCTGCATCTGTCCAAATATGTCGGGCTGATCACAACGGAAGAATCTACAGGATTACGAAGGACCGAATCCGCAAACGCCAGAGCTATACAACGGCAAAGGGCAGGCGGGTACTCTTTAAGCACCCCCGTGAGCCAGCCTCCAGCTGAATCACGCCCAATAGATACATGTTTGGGAAGGTCCTCGCACACTCTCTGCCTCTACTGAGATGCTCAGCAAAGTCAGGGAGGCGCAGTGTCAAAACCGATGTCGGCTTCATTGAGCGAGCTCCAAGGAGCCCTTTTGCAAAGGTCACACGCAGGAAGCCCGGCAGCGCCTCGAGCAGTTGCAGTGCGCCAAATGGACGCGGAATCGGTGGGGCTGGGTGCTCCAATGCAGCCGCCGCTGAGATAAAGGAGGAGCACCATGTGAAAGGAAAAAAGCATGAGCTGATTGCCTGTGAGTAGTTGGCGAACCTCCTTGACCACCAGCCCAAGCTGACCCCAGATCTCTTCCATAGCACATAGTACTCGAGGTCCAGGACGGGTCATATCTGCTCCATCATCAGCAGGCAATCCCTTTTCTCTAGCTTGGCTCCATGTCTCGCACGGAGGCCCTGCTAAATACCCTATCACATACTTTGGCCTCACCCCTTCATACCAAAACTGTTGACAATTCACATCCGTGACACCACCCCAAGTGGAACCCAGAATAATGCCAACTGATACAACGTGAACAACAATGCCAGATTGGGAAGAAACGATGGCATCAAGAAATTCCTGAAAGTCCCCGGGCCTTCTCCTTCTGGAGAATGCGTGCAGCACCAAGCGATGTACCTTTGAGTGCGCCATCGCAGTCTCGAGGTCATAAATCTCCGGCACCACCTTGCGACCATCCGGACAGCCCAAGAAGGCCCAAGAACTCGGAGACGCCAGGGCATCCAGAAGAGCATGCAAAGCCGCAAGGGACTCATAGCCAAACGCAGCTGCATCGTCCTCCGAAGCAGTGGAACGAAGCGCCTGAAGCGTAGCCGTACAAGAAGACCAGGAAATAGGGCGAGCTGAGATCGCCGCCCGAAGATCCGCAGAATGCGACTCAATCGGTGCATCCATGAAGATGTCCACAAGGATGGCATACAGGTCAATGTCGAAAAACCCAATCTCGCGCTGAGGCCCATCGCAAAGGTGTGGTCCAGCGCCAGGAAGAGGAGGTAGGAGGCCATTCAGTCGACGTTCCTGCGTCTCGTGCTCAACAGAACCAACACCAGCAGCAGGCGCCGAGAGCCGAGGTCTATTCAGCAAACGAGTCCTGCAGTCACGGCTATAGTGAAGGTGAGCCTTGAGTCTTCCAAAGGGATGATATTCACGAAGGCAAGCAGGACAGGCGGTTCCATCAAAAAGCCAACGAAGATACGAAATTTCCTTGTGACAGCGGAACATATGCGCACCCTCGTCTCCTCGGCTGCGAAATGCCTTTGCACAAGACATGCATCCAAAGGTCTGTGAAGAGCACCTCAAAGTAGGATCATCATGTGGTAGAGGACCAGGAAGGATGTGCCGCTCCTTGGTCAAGAGGTCCAAGATAGCCCAATGGGTCTTGCGCACGACCAAGTCATTCTTCCGTTGCACTCCTGCATGTAGAAAAGCACGCTTGACAAGCCGCTTCCAGTAATTGGGGTGATAGCGCCACAAACAGCGCCAAGCCGCCAAACCAGTAGTCGGGTCAGCCAGGGTGGTGCAATGTTGAACCTGTCGCCATAGCCAGGAAAGATCATCTCTCACCAAAGCACACCAATCATCATCATCATCGTGCAAGGCGGCCCAAGAGACTGTAGCCTCACAGCGGTGCAAGGTGGCCAAATGGCGCAATCTCGCTCTTCGCAGCTGCCACACAAACTTCATCATCAGTCATCTCAGCATCAGGGGGCAGGCGGAGAAGCCTCTTGTAGAGCCGGATCACCGTGGCGCGCAGAAAGCTCTTCGATTTTACCCGCACACATTTATATATATATATACACATACACATACACACACACACACATATATGTATAAAAAAAATATATATACATATGCATACATATACAAATATATATACAGACATACACACACACACACGTTCATATATATATATATATGTATGTATGTATGTATGATGCGCCCGTTAATTTATGCAGGTGCAGGACGCTGAGATGTTTCAAACACCGCAATGATTGCAAGTGTTCAAAATGCTGCCCAGCTTACACCGATTGCGTGTGGTAGAATCTTTGCTACATCAATGAGTCAGATGATTTTTGAGTTGCACGAGTGATATACGAGTTTCTACAGGTTTGCAGTTACAAATGTTTACATTGTAATCAAGTTGTTCACCAAAAGAATTTTTTTTGCTCTTTTTGCATCTTTTTGCATCCTTGATTCTTTCAATTCCTGGAGTGAGCACATGATCATTCTTGGAGTTTAGGGATGTGCCGATCCAAGGACCTGGCTGGATTGGATGTGATTTGGCAGTCGGAGGTTCGCGACATCATTGCGCAAAAGAACGCATTGAGACGAAAAAAGACGGGTTCGAAGCGCCTTAGACAACGTAGGCGTTCTGCTGCGCCAGGCATTCGATGCACAAAGACAAGAGAGTCAAAACAATTTCTTTTCCCAAGTTGCAATGAAACATACTTCAACAAGAGCTTGGTCTTGCCTCACACTTTCATGCTGAATTGCAAAAGGGCCTGTGTTTGCACAGGTGTTTTTTCTTCAAAATCTTCGGTACATCCTGCTCCTGTCAACGCACTCCCGTGTATCAATTTGGATTGTCTCTACCCTACCCTCTTGTAAGTGCTTGCTCTTAGTCCTCCTGCCATTGGCCCTGGATAAATGCCGGAGGTTGGATGTTGTATTTTTCGTAGTCATGTCATGTGTCACGTCTTTTTCTTTGCTTGTCCTGGCCTGGCAAAGGCTGAGAAACGTACCGCTTTTGAAATCTTTGAAGCATCTTGCCATAGATCTTGCCATAGATCTTGCTTTATTTTGAAAGACTTAGCACTGAAGGCCCCTGTGCTCGCCCAGAAGGCAGCATGCAGCGTTCAAGGCAGAAGTTGAGACCTGGACGCCGAGGAACAAGGTATTTGAAGGACACCAATACTTTGGACTAACAACAAGATGGCACGAACAAGTCTTCTGATGGCGATAGAGAAAGAGAGGGAGAGAGAGAATGCATGCTGCTAGCTGGACCCCCACCTATGAACGGCCTGGGTTTTGGAACACCTGCGCCAGGCACCTCACAACTTACAAAGGACATGAAGCGCCCTGAAGACACGAAGAACAGTGAGGCGGGGTGGCAATCCAGGGCCTCCAAGAAATCTTGATCAATCGAATCAATTTTACACTATTTGGACACGACTTGACATCTGGAACCATGGCAGGGTAGCCAAAGAGGCCATGCCCCAGAAGCAAGGCGCAGTTTTTCGGACCGACAGCTTGTGGCACATGTCCATAGGAGTGTCATAAAGATTGAAGAGAAAATCATCATCACAATAGACGGGGAAACCGGGGAATTCGCAACTTTTGACCCCCCGACTCCTACAGTCAACTTGGGCTTACTCAAGCAGTTTGAAGTCAAATGTGGGCCTGGTAGCATAGTTTTTGTGGCGCAGCGCTTTGGCACAAGCCCGGGCTCATGAAAGCTTTGCCCTGCTGTCGTTGCCAAAACCCTCCCGGCAACTTGGTGGTAGATGCATTAGCATCCTGCAAGTGTCAGATCCCCCCGCGCCGAACTCAGGTGACCATGGATGGTGGATTAGGTGATGGTGCCTGTGGAGTGCCCATAGGCGCCTACGCATGAAACCTTTGGCTGTTTTCTTTCTTGTGAAAAGTTTTTGCGATCGGTTGCTTGCTGCGCCTCAGTCGCTGTTTGCCATACTGTTGAGTCACATTGCACACACACACACACAGACACAGAAACACTGCCGTAGACACTGTGGCAGCGTTTTCATCCAGAATCATGCGCAACTGTTTTTGTTGCTTTGCTGTTTGGCCCTTGGAGGCTCTGAAAACCCACCCATGATGAGCTGCAAAGGAAACGGCAAAGGAATGGGAATGGGAAACGGTTGTGGGATGGGGCCCATGTGTGGTGGCATGGGAGGGATGGGTGGCATGGGCATGGGTGGCATGGGCATGGGTGGGATGAACATGGGTGGAGGAGGAATGGGTGGAATGGGTGGAATGGGTGGAATGGGGGGAGGAGGAATGGGTGGCGGGGGAATGGGTGGAGGAGGAATGGGTGGAGGCATGGGAAACGGTGGAATGCCAGGAAGTATGCCCAACATGGGCAACATGAGTGGCATGGGTGGAAACATGGGTGGCAGCATGGGAGGGAACATGGGAGGCATGGGCATGGGGGGAAACATGATGGGGAACACCATGATGAACAACATGGGAGGGAACATGAGTGGCAACATGGCCAGTGGCAACATGGCCAGTGGCAACATGGCCAGTGGCAACATGGCCAGTGGCAACATGGCCAGTGGCAACATGGGCGGCAACATGGGCGGCAACATGGGCGGCAACATGGGCGGTAACATGGCCGGGAATATGCCGGGCAACATGGCCGCGAACATGGGCAACAACATGGGAAACAGCATGGGAAATGGCATGGGTAATGGCATGATGGGCATGAGCGGCATGAATCCCATGATGGTAACAGCCTCAGGCATTCGGTAGCGCCATCAGTCGTTGCATGAGGTTGAAACAAATGTGCGTGGTTGAAATTTGCTTGCCTTGGATGGGCCTTAGATGGGCCTTAGATGGTGACAATGGCATGTAGTGCAGACTGTGCAGATTGGAGAGACCAAGGCCATGATGGGAATGATGATGGGGATGCAGGCTGCTATGCAGGGCAGTGAGGCCACTGACGATGCAACCCCAGCCATCAAGTCCGAAGACAAGCATGCAACTTGTCCCAACTTTTTGCACCATGACTCACCATGGCAACAAACTTGTGCGTTGAGACAGCATGGAATTATAATTGCTTTTTGTCTTCATTTTTCAACAAAAGCGACACCTTGCATAGCTCGCTCTGATGTTCGAAGAAAAACCCGTGCATTGCCAAATCAGCTGCTGAGATTGATCCTCGGGTCAAAGCAATATGCAATGATTTCGGCATCACTGGCGACACTGTGATGAAGCAGCTGGGCTGCATCATGCTGTGCGCCATTGGAGTACTTGCAAGTGCAACATAACATGACAGTGTAGAATGAGCCACACGGAACGGCCCTAGCCATGGCGGATGTGGCAGATGTGGCAGGTTGAATGATGCCATGAGGGAACGCGAAGACTACGACGAGGATCTTCAGGCCCTTCACAAACTCATGGAGCGTGCCACGAAGGACTGACTCCCGATGGATTTCACTGCAAGGATTCTGCACATCTGCCAGCTTGGAAGGCATGAAATTCATTGAAATTCAACATTTTCATTTAGATTTAGATCCATTGGGGTTCCAAGATTCGACATAGAGGGGCTGCCATGCATTCCACACAATGGGTTGAATGTCTACTATAGTGTAAACAAATAGGTCTTGATCTGTGTCATTGTATATGTAGAATGTATTTCTTGACATCTCTTGACCACATCTATGCATCTATGCATGTACGCGTAGATACCTACCTACCCATCCACCCATCCACCCATCCACCCATTTGTCCATCTATCCATCTAGCCATCCATCTATCATCTATCTAATCCAATCCAATCCAATCCGATCTAATCTAATCTAATCTAGTCTATCTATCCATCCATTTGTCTATCCACGGGTCCATCGATCGATCCATCGATCGATCTATCTATCCATCCATCCACCCTTTTTTCTAAATCTCATCTTATCCTATCGGAGCCTATCCTTTTTTATCTCATCCTATACTGTACATCTTATCTGATATGATCATATCCTTCCCCATCCGATCTGATCCCATCCTATCTTATCTCATCCTATAATACTATATATCTTGGCTTATTTTGTCTTATCCTATCCGACAGGATCCTGTCCTATCCTATCCTATCCTATCCCATACTATTTGATCTTATCCTATTTGATCTTATCCTATCTTCACTGATCTTATCTTATCTCATCTTTTTATCTATTTTCCAATTCCATTTAAGTATTCTCATCATATGGTCATGATCATGTCCATGCCTTTTTTTCCTCACTCGTTTTGTGTATGATAAGTAATTACTTTGGCACTATGCAGTGTTTGAAAAAGATGTCAAGCTTTGAGCAAACAAATTGCAGGACGGCAAGAAGCCGCTCGAAGTGATGCTTGCGCAGATTCGGGCAATCCGTGCAAATCGATTTCCTGGAAAGGACCCACTGGGGATGGTGGGGTCTATGTGGGACCTCAGCAACTCTTCATTTATTACATCCGGGTGACCTGCTGTTATGGTGTTTTCTTCCTGTGCTTTGACTGGTTCACCGCCTGAGTTAGTCGCAAGGAGTTGCTCGATCCAGACATTTGGGACTTCATTGTCAAGTACAATCTTGATGACCGTGTAATGAACCGGTTAATCGAGACGCTCAACAATCGAAAGGGAAAGGCCAAGGACACTTTGCAGGTGCGACAAGTCTTGGAGCCACCCTCTGAAGATTCACTGCCCGGCAAAGCCTAAGTTCAAAAGATTCACTGGTCTTCTTATATCTTCTTCACTTCTTCCTTTAGGTAAGAGCCTGCTATTTCTGCCAATTTTGGCGGCAGGCCCTGAATGACCGCTTGGGGAATGCCCAGCAGCCAACCGGCCTTGGGCTCTTGGTATCATTCTCAGATTGGCATTCTTGAGATCACTTTTTTTTTCCCTCTCTCTGCAGTGTACTATTTGTATCTATTTGCATTTATTTGATTTCTTTATATATATATATATATATACATCTCGATAGATGCATATGTGATATTTGATGCTATTTAAGTTTTTTTTGGTTTAGATCTTAAGTGCCGATTTGGCGATGATTTCCCTGAAATTCCGTGGTTCCAGTGCTTTCTTGGTCTTACCCGGCGCGAGACTTAAGGTTAGGCTGCTCGAAGGCCTAGATGAGTTTGCCACTCAGAAAAGCTCCAAACAATGATGCAGTAGATGAATGTATAAATATATGGATGAATGTAGATGATACGGTGCTGTAAATCAGTGTAAAACATGTGATAAACTCCCGATGCTTGTTTTTTTGGTGGGAATACTCTTGAAGCATTCAGGCTCATGAGAGATAATCACTCCTCACGGCTTGGAACAAACATGTTGAAACCAACACTAACAGGACTGGAAGATTACCGTCTCCGCCAAGACGCCTGGGCGGTTCAGGCACTTTCAGTTCGAACCTAAGTTCGATGCAACCGGTGACAAGTGAGTTGGGTGCTTGATTACACGTCGTTACACGTCGTTACAGGTGAGTTGTTTTCTTGCTCGCCACATTTTATGCAGTGTGCATCCCGAAAAGATGAGGACCGACTGGAACGTTCTTGCACCCGGCTGCGGGGCACTCCCCTCGGCAATTCCAAGAAGTGGCCAGTGTTCAGACGATTGAAAACGGGGATGTTGTCACTTTGTAACAAAAAAACTGATCCAAAGAAGAGTAGCCCTGAACCTCCAGTCCCTTCGTGGCTTTGCGACTACTATTGCTAATAGTCGGGTAGTTGGAATCTCGGAGTAGTGAAAGAAGACACGGCATAATGGAACGCAGAAGCTAAGGCTGCGCAGGCCACATCACAGTTGAGCAGACACATGTTCCTGAATGCAACCGTGTGTAAGGCGTGAAGGTCGGGAAAGAGAGCAGGAGAGAAGCCTAAAACTCAGTGGAGCATTTCCTCTTACATTTGATTGCAGCACAGTCATGACTTTTTTTCAGGGTTTTTGTGTCAATGCTTGTTGAACCTGTAATTCTGATCGCTTCGCGACGACAACCGCCCGCACCGGAGTGTTAGCTTGGGAGTTCCAAAAAATAAAGCCATATGTGCTATGCTGGGCCTTTGAAAGGCGCATGTTGGGAGTATGTGGTCCAATGTTGGCTCTATGTTGGGCCGTGTTGGGTGTTGAGCCATATTGGGCCCATGTTGGGCCCAACATTGCTCATGATGTTGGGCCATGTTGAGCCCAAGTTTGGCAACTTGGCCGATTTCACGACCTTTTCAAAAACGTGGAAAAACCCACGATTCTAGAGCAAAAATGGCCCCGCCCCAAAGCTTAATAGCTATTGCAATTGCTTAGGGATCACGCGTGCCAACAAAAAACGGCTCGGCACCTTCGGTGCGGGCGGATTTACAAGATACCCGACGATTACCATACCGACCATACCTGAGTTTCCTGTAGTTTTCGCACCTACTACATACCTTGAGCTCAACTTAGATTCAGATGTGCTGTAGTTTCCTTTTCAGGCGCTGCTCCACCATTCTTGGTGACTTGGGGACAATCGCATAAGATGCATAAGGACGTATACGAACACGAATATCATGAATATCATGAATAACATGAACAACATTATGAATAATTGAAAAGATCAGTTGCCTTGAAACAAGTAGAGTCCAGCGCAAAAACTGACAAAACAATTCGCATGCACGAGCTGGACTTCAGACGATCAATTTTCATTTTTTAAATTTTGCTACATTTCGCCACGATCCCGTGTATGCTCGAACTATTCTCAGTATCAGTATCACCCGTGTTTCACTGAAGAAACGGGTGGGAATGGACGTTGCAAGCACAAGTGCGCCTGCACAAGTGCGCCTATACGAGTAGGTTAGTAAAGCGACATACTGACATACTTGTAAAGTGAGTCTGAAGGTACAGAAACAGAATCCATATAAAATTAGACGCATCATGCGCTTTTAACTGCGCAGATAAACGCTAGACATGGAGGTGAAAAGAGACACAGTGCCTTATCACAAGGACCCGCATTTGAAGAATTCAGATGAGCTTGAAACCCCTGAGTCGGGAGACTATTTTTGGACAAGATAGGTATCCATGCAGCTGGTTAGGTATTTGCTTGTAGCGTGCATCTATATCATTCTATATCTAGATTGTCTGGCTAAAATTCATTAGAATTCAATTGAATCTATATAGTTGATTCATGTTGATTCGATATTGATTGGCATAGTTTGTCTATGATTCTCCGGGGTGACAGCCACGACCAAGGTAGAGGCCGCCAGTCTGAGCGGCGTTCCCGGTCTCGGGGTCGCGATGCCCGGCGATCACGCTCGCGGCGTCGATCATGAAATGGACGGAATGAAAAGTGCAGCGCAGCAAACCTTGGTTGATCTTGGTTGATCTTGGTTGCTTCATGTTGCTTCATGTTGCTTCATGTTTCAGAAAATGTGCCATCATTGTCTCATGTTGCCTATGCACAGTGCTGTTTATCTTGAGAAGTGCCTTCGCAATTGACCAAGTGGCATTGAATTTACTGCTTTGTCTTCAATGCTTCTGCCAGGAGATTCTTGGATCGCTCTGAAGAGCAACCGGACAACACTGAGGTGTGGAGAAGCATCTGGTGTAACTTGCAGCATGGCTGAATAGATTTACGTAGTTTTATTGCAGGTGCAAGCTGCTGTGCAAGCTGCTGTGCATGCTGCTGTGCAAGCTTCGCAACAAGAAAGACCTGGAATTATTGGACCTCGAGGTTGGCGAGAAGCTTTCAGCCAACTGGTCAAGCAGCCAATCAATGCCAATCAATGCCAAGCAAGTGTGAGCAACACTAGCAACACATAGCAAGTGGATTTTATATGGCATAAATGGCCAAGCAGCGCCCGAGTTACAACATGTTTGGATTCTTTGCATGTCTTCGCAGGTTATGCACTAACTTCGAGGTCGAACATAGTGCTGAGACAACGGGAGGCCGTGAACAAAGGTTCACAAGGACACTTTGTGCTGGTGTTCTTACAAGAGACTCTGCAGAGTGTCCAGAAAGCAACAATTGGCGTGAGACTTTGCAGGACATGGTGCAGATCCCCAGCACTTGCAACCCGGATGTGCACCGCTGTTTGGCATCAAAATGAAGCACCAAAGACCAGTGCCTGCCAGGGCGTGGAGGAACTTGAAGAATGCGAGATTGGGGTGATGTAGTGCTCACATGTATTCATACATGTTTCATATGTTTTCAGAATATGTGTATTGTCTTTCATAATCTTTCACATCTCTTTATGTGAGTGACACAGTTCGCAGCCAATATCTTTGCTTGTTTTCTTCATTTTTCTTCTCTGCATCTCCGTTGCTCTCCGTGGCTGTTACACTGTTGGTTCAAGCTTCTTCCTGGCTCAGTGACCTCGGCACGATGCCTCGGCAGCAAAGACCTCAGATGAAAAAACACATGGCATTCACGGCATTCATTGTGAGGTGGCTCGCTATTCGCATGTGGCATGTGTTCACATGTGCTGTGGTGTTGGAACACGTGCAACATTTCAAAGAACATATTAAGACATGTTGACACTCTGGAAGGGCATGGGCACTGAGTTGCACCAAAGTTCCAAAGCAGGAAATTGAAAGGATGTAAAGGATGCGTGTCATGAATATCCGACAGGGTGTCTACTTGTGCTGTGCTGAGGTACAGACTGTCAACAGCCTCGGCTTACAGCATCTATGAACTGTTCCCCCTCTCTTGTTTTGTTTGATTTTGTTTGCATCTTTTCTTAGCAGCTCCTAGCAGCTACCCGGCACCTGCTAGGCTTTGCGGCATTTGTGTCTTTGCGCTGCAAGGTACTCCCAGGATTGGTGCGAGGACATTTCGGAAAGAGCCTCAGATTTGGGCACCTCATGACGACCAGGACGACTGTCACACCTGCTGGAAGAAATTTCGAAGGTACAAAGAGTTTGGACTTTTTTTTCTTTTTGAACTTTTTGCCCCTCTTTCATTTTCACAGTGGAACTGAGGCTCCTCCAAAGGATGAGTCCAATGAGTGATGCTCCTAAATGCGTGTTCTGTTTTTCGCTCTTATGAAGAGAGATCGGCTAAAGAGGACACGACTGCACTGGAATGCACCCAAATATACTCAAATAAGATCACAGAGGGATTTGAGCCGACATGGGCTATGGCTATGAAAAATCTGGATCCAGTGTCCGGTCGGCGTTGCCGCTAGGCTCAGGTGGTAGTGTAGTGGAAAGCGACCCCATCGGATGTGGGGAGTGGGCGGTTGCTTGACCTGCCAAGTAACTTAAAAGTAACTTAAAAGTAACTAGGCTTTACTGCCTCCTTTGTAACGCCAGGTTTCTAGCACACCTCCATCTTACCACGTATCTTAGCCACAAGAAACAAGGAGTTAGAAGGACAAGGCAAGAGCTGGCACAAGGATTTGCATTTGCCGGCCCCGATGATGGCGTTCCGCCAGTGAAAGAAGCACAAGTTGTTGTCTCAGTGCAGAGAAGAGCCTTTTGAAAATGGCCTGCCAAAGAGCGCACAGAATCAAAATTCACCAAAATCACCTAGGTGGAGGATCGTTTGATGGCTTTATTGTCGTCTTCATGCCCACCAGGAGAACATCTCACGTGACACTTGCAATGTAGGTGTTGATGTGCGCCTATTGCTCACCAGCACATTTGTAGCCATAATTTTCCCTCAGCATTGGGAGCAATGGCTGGAGAAACGGAAGGATTGTGCCTTTGCAGTGAAATGCTGTGAGACAGTGGCCGACATTTCAGGGCTGCGAACTTGATGACGCTTCAGCCCATTGACATTACTTCCAGGCAATGCTTTTGACTCCGGAGTTCAGATACCATGAAAAGTCCACGCTGTGCCAGATCCTGATGCGGATTTGAACATTTCTATTGTGATTTGGGAGGCCGCGATTCGATATTTCAGTGCCTGGTCAGGCGACTGCTGTGACACCCCCCTTGAGTGCTTTGCCACTTTTGGGCTTCTCTTGCTTGCTGTTACGGGTGAATATGCTGTGAACCTTCAATCAATTTCAATCTGAACCTACTTCAATCTTGACATAGTGATCAATGGATATTCCTGCATGAGAGGTGCGGTGACATTGCATGCGGCATGGGTAGACATATTTTGCATTGGTTTGTTCGTGGTTGGCCATCATGAGTTCGATATAGTTCGAAGAATCTATGAACAGTTTGCATTTGCCAAGCAGCATTTCCTTGCTGTGTCTTTAGTCTCTGCCAGTTCTTTCGCCAAACAGGTCCCCACTACAGAGGAATTAGGAGAGGATGGTGTTGGGGAGCGTGAGGCCTGATCTGAAGCCAGAAAATTGAATGGAATTGAATGGAAGCAAATGTGAACACTGTGAACGTTGTGAACAATGTCAAGCAATGTCAAGAACGTGAACATTTTTAAAATGGCTGCACTGTCCTGAGACCGCCATCCAGCGATACTCAGCGTCATTCAGCAATTTGGTTGTGCCCAGCTTTGCTTCATGACCTCACTCCATTGTGATCCATGTGCAAGTACCATATCCACATCCACACTCCGCAGATTCAAAGACCTCATTTGCAGTGACGCAGCGTAAGTTTTTTCGAAGCTTTGAGTTCCAGATAGTTCCAGCAGTCATTCGGAGTCATTCTGAGTCATTTTGCACATTTTTGCTCCTAGCTTTGTGCTGTGAACGTCTTCCCCCTGCCATGGCATGCGCTGTCGCTGTGGTGTGGCTCCGTGGCTCGTTCCGGCCGCCCTTTTGGCCATCCTCATCTTGTACCAAAACTTCATCGCAGCAGAGCAGTGGAGCAGCCGCAACCTTGGCTGAGCTTCAGCTATCTTCAGTTTTGTCAAAGATTTATGCAGATTTCAAAGCTGTTTGGAACACTGTTTGAAACAACACTTTGGGAGATGTTTTGAACGTGTTCCAACATGATCTAACTGTATATATTTAAACTTATTTGATGATGTTTTATCGCCTATAGCAGCTTGATTTGGAGTATGGCAAGCGTGGTACTGGCCAGGTGGAGAGAGGCTTGGGGTGCCTGGGGTTCAGGAGCCAGAGAAGGTCTTGAGCTCTTTCCATCGAAGGCAGGTAGCTCACCTCCAGTCGTTTCTGTGCAGGAGCTGAAGCAGCGGCTCGAAAAGCTCGAAGAGCAGAGCAAGGACCAAGAAAGCAACAAAAAGCAACACGAAGCGATAAGAAGATAACAGAAGATAATAAAAATCCTCAGCGAGTCCTTCTGTCATCTTCTCTCTTTCCTGAAGCTTTCCCAAACATGTGCCTGAGCTTGACTGCTGATCTCCCGAGTTGGCGATGCAGAGAGAGAGAGAGAGAGAAATGTGCATGAGCAGGATGTTGAAGACTTGAGGCAAGAGGTTGAAGACTTGAGGCACAAAATGAGGGTAGGGTGTCAAGTGATTTCAAGGTTCAAAATCCGTGCTGCGACACTTCACTAAACCTCAGCGCAGAGCAAAGCACTGTGTTCGCTTCTTTGTTTGGCTTGCTTAAGTTTACTTGTTTACCTTGTTTGGTTCCGCTTGTTTTTTTCCACTTTTGTGCTTGCAGCTACCAGTGTGAGCTACTTACTGCCGGTATGCTAAGGGATTCCTTGTCACGAGGACAACAAAAGGTGAGATTTGCAAGTTGCCGTCTCTGTTACCGAAATAATTTTGTCTTCAGAGTTCCTCTGTTCTTCGCAGGCATTCACTCAGCAAACTCGACTTAGCAAAGAATGCTTTGCCGCAGGCAGTGAGATCACGCTGCTGACATTGTTGCTATCATGAAAACTTAGACGTAAACCTGTCACTGTCTGGCGCCATGTCACTTGTGTAGGGAGTCTAGGGTGCCTGAAGGGACCCACCGCATCGCGACGCAGGAGGCACCTTCAAACCCAGCTGTCTCAGCTGTCTCAGCTGTCCCCAGTGACTCAAGTGCGTCGAGTGCAACGAGTGAAACCTCGTCGAAGTGCAACATCTTTGCCCTGTGGAACTATCCACGCGGACCACCAATGTTTCCAAGATGCAATAGCTTCCGTTTGCAGTGGTGGGATTTTGTTCTCTTTGTCGGTGCCTTTCATGTTTGCAAGCCCGCAAGCAGAACATTGAACTAGTCATCCTTTCTGTCATGGAGTTGTGGCCCGAGTTGTGCTCAGTGTTTTCGACAACCTTGGGAGTTTGGGAGCTAGCTTAATTTCCTCCGGTTGTGCTGCTGGAAGTCTGACACACGAAGCCGGCAAGATGATATGAAGGGGATATGAGCCGAGCAAATGCTGTCCCTGTGGATGCTGAGGTTCATCAAAAAGAATCTGGAGTCATGGATTCACTACGCACAGGGACGCTGTCACTTTCCGTGGCTGATCAATGAAACCAACATTAGAGCAGCAGATCTGCATTTCAGTTGGAGCTATCCACCAATTGACATTGTGCACATCCACTGTGGCTTGACAAAGGACTATACACTCGACACGAAGTGCTTTGGTTCTGTCAACTTTTACATGAAGATTTAACACAAAGATAGTCTAGGTCTAGTTCTATCATCTTTTATCCTGCAAATCATGCTGTGTGCAGGGAAGCATCAATGGAAATCAAACCACCAGCACAGCACTTGCAAGAGGAACGAAAGGAAAGAGGGGAACGAGAAGAACGACACTTAAAGTGCCAGGCGTTGGGCTGAATTCCAAGGTATTCATTCCGGACCTTCCTGCAGAGTATGATCGCATGCCTTTGGATTACGATGCAGCAAAATCTGATGTTGTCAGGTGTGTTGCAAAAGTCAGGGTTGCGGGAGGATGGGCAATACATACATACATACATACATACATACATACATACATACATACATACATACATACATACATACATACATACATACATACATACATACATACATACAGACAGACAGACAGACAGACAGACAGACAGACAGACAGACAGACAGACATACAGACAGACAGACAGACATACATACATACATACATACAGACACACACATACATACGTACATACATACATACATACATGCATGCATGCATACATACATACATACATACATACATACATACATACATACATACATACATACATACATACATACATACNATACATACATGCATGCATGCATACATACATACATACATACATACATACATACATACATACATACATACATACATACATACATACATACATACATACATATAATATGATATGATATGATATAATGTAAAAATATGATAAAATATGATAGATTGTGATATGACATGGTACAACATAATATAGCATAGCTAGACAATGCATACCTGTAACAGCGTAATATGATGTAATATGCACGGACATTGCAATGGCGGATTCGTGTTGGGTTCCATTTGCATGACATTGCATCAGGCTGCATCAGGGTCTGTACGTCAGTTGCAGGTATGCGTTGCTCTACCACCATGGCGGTATCTATTTGGACACAGCCAGGAGCCCAGAGGAGCTCAGAGGACATGAGACGAAATGCGGGGTGCCGCAACATGTCAAGAGTTCTCGGTCAGGGGTCCTCACCAGACACCCCACGTTGCCAGGACATGTTGGGACATGTTATGGGCAGGTTGGCACTGTTTGGCACAACCTTTGGATTTGGAACCTCAGGACTTCCTGGTTGCAAAAGATCTATCACCGATCTTGGACCGCATCGACGACCACGACCTGGTGTCATACACGACTTTTGGACAGTCTTGCCGCAAGGGCACTTTTAGCTCTTTGTCAGCTTGGATCAGCTGATATGAACAGGTTTTGACTTGTTATGCTTTTCCATTGGAAGGTACTGGCCTCCAGCTTTCCACTGCAGTGGTATTTGTGGTACTGGATTATACTGGATTTCTGCCTATTGGGAAAAAGATCCAAGCAGGATCCTACAAAGGAGGCTTATGACATGAGAGGGGCCAAACAAGTCCAAACACGGTCTTTCGTTTGCGGGTGCTCAAAGCAGCAAGATGGGAAGGTTCCAATTGAAACACCCCCAAAGCCACAAAGGTTCTATTTGCGCAAAAATGGTCCAAGATATTTTGGGAGATTTTGGAGGAAGATTTAGTTCGGATCGGCCAGGACATGAACAGTTTCTGGTGCATGTCGTCCCCTTTGCCAGGCATGTTTACTGCATCATTTCTTTGCCACAATCACCGGAAATCAACCGAAGCTTTGTTCTCTGTCAACCTTTTTGCCGTTTGCAACCGAGGTTCCAACTTCCTCGCCGGACGCAAGGGAAGCCAGGTGTTTGGAGCCGTTTGGGAGGCGCAAAAACGAGCAGCATGGCAAGATTGGACAAGAATCTCTCCATACATTTCCTAGGTTCTAGGTCCTGGAGAACGCTGAGGCTTGACAATGCTGACTGTTGCCATTGGTTGTTGTCTGTTGCCTTTGGCCGGTACGTTTTGAGGAGTGTTGGAGCCAAGGCCCTGGCTGACCATTGTGACGACCGGCTCAAGGTAAATGAGAAGAAGGCCTCTCACGGACCCTCACCAACCCTCACTACGAGAAAAGTCATTGAAAGTCGTTAGGAATTGCGCAGGGCTTGTCGAAGATGTGCCTTGGGCCATCTCGAGTCTCCAGGAAAGGTACCTTCAGCGAAAATCAAATTGTATAATAGAAGATATTAGAAGCATTGACTATGCTGCAGGTTTGCTGCCCTGATGACTTGCAACGCCGATGCCATATCCCATGGGCCGGTATCGGCGAAAATGTTGCTCATCCAGTGTTTCCGATCTGCAGATGAGACATTTTGTTGGGCTCGCAGCTGGTGCATACAGTTGGAAAGATCCTGTTCAGAACTCCATGTGCTGTGTAACGGTGACTTGCTGTTGGCCTTTTTGAATGTTCCAGCACCAGCAGATGCAACTTGTATGAAACCTGAGCTGCATACAAGGCTGAAAAAACAGCTTGCAACCAAGACAAGTGTTCGTCTCTATTGCTTTGAAGGCGCGCCTGAACGATTTGTCGCACACTGATTTGCTATGCAAATGTTGGGAGTTGGGAGGTGATGATAGCTTCGTTCCTTTAAACTTTCTGGAAGTCCTCCAAAAACATCCGCAGCTCAAGGATGCTGCTTCTTGGCTGATACAGTATGTTGGCAGATCTGGCCGTGAGAAGATGGACTGCATGTTGGCACATTCGGCATTCGATTTCTACTAGATTCTTTTTGCCATTTGTTCAAGTTGTGTTCCAAACTCTCCAAGGAGAAGGCTTTCAAGAAAAGCGGTGCTGGAAGCTCAAACTTTGACCTCAACTCACCGAAGGAGAGCACACAAACATCCAAAATTGTAGATGTAAGATCAATTAAATTCGTATAAAAATCTAAGATATCTAAGATATCTAAGATGTTATGAGACATAGTTGCATAATGTTGCATACTAGCAACTATGTTCTATGTTGAACTATGCAGCACGTGCTGTGGAGGGCTACACAGGCACCCGGCTGAGGTGCGAAACCCATCTGACCGCATCATGTATCACCTCTTTGCCTCATTGGGCTTCGGATCAAATTACGATGGGCCGCAACTCTTTGACCCCTCCACCTACGTGGGATTCTTGTACCGTGCCAGCCCCAGCGATGTTGTATGGCTGGTGCTGCTAGACGAGGATCATAATAGCATAACAATGCATAGCAAACACACACACAGACATATAGTCATATAGATATAATATGTATATATATATATAGATATATTTAACAAATTACAATGAACAACATAAGATAGATAGATGACTACAGATGAACTACCGATCCTTTATCGTGATGGGCTGCGCTGGGACAGTGTTGGACGAACCCTGTGACCGAGGCAAAAGCATCGGACATTTCACTGAAATCCCAAAGGATCCATTGGAAGATGGGCCCGGCTTCATTTGTGCAAGTGATGGTGAAGTTTGTCGGTGCAAGGGAAAAGCTCCTGGGCTAAAGGGCAGATAGATGCCCCATGAATTTGAGATCACAAATATATATATATATATACATATATATATATATACATATATATATATACACATATATATACATATATATATATATATACACATATGTATATATCTAAATATATACATAAATATACATACATACATATATACATACATATATACATATATATTCATGTGTGTGTGAGCTGTCTTATGAAGTGTTGAGTTTCCTCGAGGTAGCCTCGAATCAAAGCAGTCTGACTTTCACTCCTTTCCTTGAGTTTTGTTCCAGAGCCTGAACTTCCACCTGCATAATCCCTGGGCGGTACTCAACTTGTGCGCTGAACCCCAATACCTTGGTTGCACCGAGATTTGCTTCGAGTTCTTTTGTCGGTGTGTGACCTCTCTGATCCTCTCTGTGGTGCAGCTGTAAAGATCACATGATTTCGATGTTATGGGAAGGCAGAGTTTCTGGTTCCTTCCTTTCCTCTTCTCGGTGGTGCAGACATGTACTGATGATTACTGTTGTGTCATTTGATTTTCCCTCTTGCGACTGCCGCGACGGTTGTGTCATGCTGTGCGATGCTGTGATGCTGTGTGGATTCCTTGTGATTCAGTGATTCCTTCAGGTTTTCTACGGCCGACGCTGGGAGAACGAAGAACGAGGCATCAAGGCAGAGCTGAAGGCTTTGTTGAAGAAAGGTCACGCTATGCGAGAAGTGCAGGGCGAAGTGAAGTGCTCTGTGGATGTCTTTGGCGATCCGATTTTCACCATTCCAAAGCATTGTGTTTGCCAGCCTTTTAAAGATCCGAAAGATCCAAAAGATCCAAAAGTTGAACAGACACAGGGCCAGAGCTGAAAATACGCGCGAACTGCCGATAGAGCTGTCAATCAGCATTCTGCGAAATCTTTTGAAAGCCACACTCCCGCTGGAGCGAAACAGGAGACATGAAAACGCTATGCCCCATACCCGCCATACCCGTTTTCTGGGACGTGTTTTTTTCTTTTTCATGATGGGATTATTCAACGGATATTTGCACAGGTGCATGGAATGAGCCCAAGGCAGGGCAGTCAGCGCATGGTATGCTTGGTTTACCGTACCTCATCTTGCGCTCCAGGGCGAGTGCATGCGTGTGCTACCATGTTGATGTCAGAGGATTCACATGAATTTCCGCGAGGCCTCGAGATGACCCGCCAAGAGAAAGCTTTTCACTTATAGGCCAAGCACCTATGGACCAAACAAAATGGACCAAAATGGACCAAAATGGACCAAAATGGACCAAAATGGACCAAAATGGACCAAAATGGACCAAAATGGACCAAAATGGACCAAATACTTGTTTGCAGGGATTTGCTGGGTCTGTTGCACTGTTTGTTCCTTTGTTTCCTGTGTGGTTTGTTCCTTTTGCGGCATCCATCATGAAAACTTCAGGTCAACAACAACTAGTGCAGGCTGGCAGCTGGAAGTGGAAGTGCAAGCATGGCAGCCACTGCTGCGGTAAAGTCTGCTAAAGGGAGTCCATTTCATCGACCTTGGCTGGGTTGCAATTGCTTCCGGTAGCTTCCGGTAGCTTCCGGTAGCTTCCGGTAGGCCGCTTCGGCAGACAAATCGTGGAATGTCTGGGAGAATTCAAGGCGGCATGGCGGCAATTATGAGTGTATACCACAATGTCTACTAACAAATTACTAGGTTACTAGTGACTAGATGTAGCTGGTACAGTGGAAGTTTCAAGGTGGTGGCGCCGGGAGTCCATAGGAGTCCTTTAATGCCATAGTTGCACATCTTCGCTGCGCAGGCCTTCAGAGCTAAAAGTTCCTGAGAAGGACTGCGAAGACTTGGACTTTGGACATCGATGTCTATTTTTGATAAAGCAGCTTTTGCCACAAAAAAAAATGATCAAATTCAAACACTTCGTCAATCTCGTTTGTCGCTTTCGTCATTTTTCCGAGCGCAATTTTGTACACACGCTCGAAGAAGCTTCCAATAATTACTTTGTCACAAAAAGGGAAGAATGTCTTTCTGCATTTCAGGACATTTCGATTGGTTCACTTCTGGGGTTTTCTTTGATAAGTTCCAGATGTGCCAGGACCATGAACGCATCTCAAGCAAATTATCAGGCTGGCCACCAATATTCTTTGAACACCATCATCAACTACATTTGCTGATGCTCTGGCAATACATGAATATGGTGAATATAGTGAATATGTATATACTAAATATGTAGCATCAGGGGTATCAGGGTGTTGCTCCTTTGGACCAAGGTCTTGCTACACTAAGAGCCAGAGAAATTCACAAGCTTTTCGCCATAGTACATGAGGAAACAAATGTGATGTGTGAGATAGTATGGTAGATCATGGTAGCCACGCCCCAAGCAAAGAAGTCCAGATTCCCAGCCCTTGCCGTGTACGTACTCGTATGCAGAGATGCCGCGCAGTAATGCATGTCAGATATACATGCAGACATTTGCACAGCTCATCGTCGGCATATGATTTTTTGCCCATCGTTTCCATTGTCCATTTTGTAATTCAAGTCATGACAATGCTCTTTGGAAGGCAGAACGTCTGATTCCAATGATTTGGATCACGTATTGAAAGCGGAAGTGGCTATGGTAACCAGCTGGCAGGATGATGTTCGGTCACTTGAATGCAAAAAGGGCGGATTTGGAAGCGGTTTTCGAAGTGCAGGGTGACCGCAACAACAATCCTGCTGTAGCTGGTTCCGCTTGCGATACGCTTAGAGACGCTTTTGATGCAGCAGTACCAGTACACAAGAAAGATACAGAATGGGGATGAAAGGGGAACTTGCTATTTGCAGTATGTGGAACACTGTGGAACTTGCATCGAACCAGTGCGAATGTGGAAATGACACAAGAGCAAACCAGTCACTGGACAGATGGCCTTCGCAGTCCTGATAACGCCAAAAATAAGTATAGAACATACAAAGGCACCCAGGCACTGGCAGGCACACTCCAGATTTACGATGCACGCTCCAGGTTTCAGATGCCATAGGCATTTGACGGCATCTGCAGTAGTCCACATTTTTCAGAGACTATTTCCCCTTGAGAACCACTTTGTCCAGGATGTATTGCAGATTGCTTTGTCAAGATTGGCGCTTTCTAGTCTGCACAACCGTCCTCACGGTTTTTGCCCTCATCGGAGATGATGCGCGACTACTTCTTACGAGCAACTTGGCTGATTCGTGGAGATGCTTCTGTTTTCTCTTCTCATACTATATACTCTCATGTTTTCATATCATCTCCCATCGAGCTCAAAGCATCAAAGCATCTTGGAGCAGCCGTTAGCCGGTGGTGAGGCCGGGAAGCCGATAATTTCTTCAATATTCTCATTGTGCTGGCTTTTATGATCTTCTCCACGGAGATTGTTGCTGCGTCGTTGGGCGTCCGCGGATACTTCCACAGCTTCTTTTTCTACTTGGACCGCCCTGCTGTCATCTGTCGCGGCCATGTGCATCAACTATCATCAACTTTCTAAACTTCTTTTTACATCTTGAAAATCATCTTGAACCTGCCTTATGAACTGAGCGATTGCAGGACTTGATCGCAACTTCCACGATGCTTTTCGATCTGACCTGGTTTGGTAATTTCTTGTACTGCAAAGATCACTCCGACCTTAGTGACTTGGACTCAACTTGGACAGGTCCCGGCCCAGAGAATCGTCGCAATATGTCACAATCGTCACTGTAAAATCTATACCACAATCTCTTTGTTTGGTTTTCAAAGTCAAGGCGTGGGAGCTGAAAACCAAAATCACTAATACATTGCGCAATACATATGTGAATATGTATACAATATAATTCGCATATTCATATCTATATCTTTATCTATATCTATCTACACAAATGCTATCATGATGCCAGTTTCATGCCTTCTGATTCCAGCCTTGGCCTCACATCTACTCTTAGCTGCTGCGCCTCTGAGCGAGTGGCCAGATCACTTGGTGCTCCCTCGGTCACGAAACATCGTCAAGGATAAGCTCAGCAGCCGGAGCGAACCTGATTGAACCCGAATCTATAAGATTCGTAAGGTGGCTACACATGGCTACACTAGAGATTGGGTGATATTGGGTGATATTGGGTGACAGGATTGCCAAACTCCATCAAGATGGCCACACGTTTCCAATTTGTTGCGCCCAGCTGCAAAATATGATCGAATACATGATGATTTTGTGTTTTCGCCAAGCTCGAATGCTCCACTTGCTGGCAGGGTCTGAAAATCCACTGATTCGGGCAAGGCCTTGCATCCCAACAGTAATCTAGCTCTCAGCGTTAGTGAGGCGAGGGAATAACTTAAAAAACAGCATTCTCAAACATGCCAACGGACCACACATGACCACACAAGATATGACCACACATACCGCACTGGCCTTGAGCAGTTTGGATCACAACTGGATAGACAAAGCGACAAAGCCTTTTGTTTCAAGCTGCTTGAAACCTGTGCTCGATTCAAGGACCAACCAGCCAAAATAGTTTTGAGACCTTCTTGTCCAACTTGACGGACACACGTGCAAGCCGCGCTGTTCGAATCTTGCGCCTGGTCCGTTTGGGCAAGCACCTTGGCCGACCTTGGCAAAAACAAGTTGTTTTTTTTTTTTTCCGTTTATCGGCCCCAGCGACTTGTTTGGTTTGGACACTTGACCATTAGGCTGTACAAATTCTATGTGCGGAGTGCTGATCATAGTCGAGCAGATCCACTACATGCTGTGCCGCCCGGTAGCCACCTGGAGTCTCAGCCATCTATTCACTCGCAGGACTTCAGATACACCGGATTTGACTTGCAAATGGAACATTGGCAAAGCCTGTGAAGGGCGAACGCATCATACAGAATGAGCTGTGTTTCAAAATGTTTCAAAGATTGCAACCAAAGCTGGTGCGCACAACCCTGCAGGAGTGGGACTTGAACAGTGATGTGGTCAAGCCAGATGATCAGGAAGAGGATAAGGAAGGTGCTCAGGAAGAGACGCGAACCTTGACTTCAAATACCGCATGCCTTATGTCCATAAGTCTTTCCAGAACAGTTTGTCAGTTTGTCACTAAAGAAAGGCAAGAGTTCAAACATGTTCAAGTTGAGAAAATCATGAGAATACAGATTCCACGCAGGCTTTGAAAATGGATTCTGTGTCAGTCAATGTGTTCATTTTGCGGTGGCGGACATTTAAACTTGCTGCAACTTGCCTCCCATCCAGGAGTTGGAAAGAAACTTTCCGACATGACGTCTCGCCGAGTCATCATTTTGATCCTGGTTATGATGTTCTGCCTCCTGGCACAGAAGGGACCAAGCACTATGAACATCTCCGAACATCTCAACATCTCCTAAAACTCACAGTTTCCTAAGTTGGGACAGTTTTCACAGCTTCTCCACGAACTGGCGCTGTGAAAGCAGGACACATGATGCAAACCTGTCGTGATGTGCGGCCGTGCAGTGTGCAGTGAGGCTCCTTCTTCTTCACTGTAGAAAGCTGGGGCAAAGAGTTCGTGCTGTCTGGATCTTTGGGGCCAAACTTGGTCTATGAGTGGCGGCCTTAGTTTTCAAAGAGTGTTTGGAAACTGTAGGTTTTGACGTATCCCATGCTATTTGTATGCTGCTGGGTTTTAGGGGACGCCTATCCCCAATCCCGTCCTTCCTTGTCATGTTGGCACTTTGTTTGTTCAGTCGTTTCTCATGAAACACAGGGATACGGTGGGCTTTCTTACCTGGAGATTGGTTTGCTTTGGGGCCTGTTTGTGAGTTTTTGAGTGGTTTGCAGAGCTTCAATGACCTGCCCGTTTGATGGCGGTTTACTCTTCCTGAGTATGGTCAGACGGGTCAGTTTTGAGTGAAGCCAGGAGGTTCAACTCGAAAAGTAAAAGCAATGTGAGAATTATAGCCGCTGACCGAATCCTAGAAAACCAATCAGGATTGGAAAAGCAGGCAAGCATGTAAAAGAAAAACACCCTGCCGCTCGATAACATTCTTGTTCGCACGGTCAACTCTGAATGGCCCAGCAATCAACTCGCTTAGTGCTTAGCGTGATTATGTATAGAAACTAAGTGGTGATCTAGCACCTTGACTTATTGATTCCACTTGAAGTCTCTTCGGGTGTGTGTCAGATGCTTTTCAGATCTTTTCAGATGCTTTTTGACAGGCGATTTCGATCTTGGTGCCCAACATCCACTGCTACCTGTTCGCAATTGTAGAGAGCCGAACAGGTTGAGCCCAGAAAGACTGTAACCCCAAAGGCAAGTGGTAGCAAGGCCTCAAGCAGACGTTCGATACACGAGCATGGGCTAAGCACAGGCCAAGCACGGGGCGTCATTTATATTCGCCTGTATTCGCCAGTATTCGCCAGTGGTCAGGCTACCCCTTGGTGCTTGCGACCAGCTTCAGAACAAAACCAGCCAGGCAGGCAGGAGCAGAGCCTCGTCCGAGAGACTAAGACGAACAGAGCCTTTGAGATTTTTTCGAAAATTCCATGTGGCAGAAAAATGCCAATAAGATGCTTTCGAATGTACACAGGACGCCCCAAACATAAAAAAACATAGGCACAGAGATCACAGAGCGAGAGAGATACATATACACATACATAGTTATACATCCATACGCAATCACACCTACAGATGTAGACATGCGTATATATATATATATACATGTATATAGATACAAACACGCTCACACACAGACACACACATATACATATAGATATACAAACACACAGATATATATATATGTTTATATCATTATACATATGTAGTTGCACAATATATCTAGATGCACACATATACATGAATTATACAGCTATACGTCTACACGGCTAGACAGCTATATAGCTATACATCCATCCATGCATCCATGCATCCCTGCATACATGTCTCCCATATATATGTATATTTATTGTATGCGGAGGTATAGGGGAGATATGTGGGCGACCATATGTCTCCAGTATGGCATGTGTAGGTAAAAGGGAGATATGTGGGAGACCACATGGTTGGGGAGATATGTTGGAGACCGTATGTCTCCCTTATAGCCTTCTGGCTTATGGTATTCGGAGGTATAGAGGAGATATGTGCGAGACATACAGGAGATAAGTGGGAGGCCGTATGTCTCTCATGTGGTAAGTGGGGGTATGGGGGAGATATGTGGGGAGGCAGCATGCGGAGGTAGAGTGGATATGTGGGAGTGGCCGTAGCTGGGCCGTTTGCATGTTGCGACAGGACTCCTGGCCCAGGACTCCTGGCCATGAGCATTCAATTGATCAGTTTGGAAAATCCATGGAAATCCACCCAATCCACTCTGCAGTTGGTGGTATCATACCTTGTTGGCCCATTGGGACCTGGACTGGTCACATGGGCCATATGCGTTCCTTGCGATCCTCCTGTTTAGTGTTGTCTCGTTCTGGGTTCATGACGCCCTGACACGCGAAGGCCAACATTCCTGTTGCTGGGCCATGGGGGAGATGCAGGTGGAGGTAGTGCTTTCAAGATTTTGTGAGATTTTGGGCTTGCATTATTTTGCGAGTAAGAAATGGTACAAATGGACCTGTGCCTTCCTCTTTGGAATTTGGACAAGAATCAAGCCATCAAGGTGGCTGGCAGCTTCTTGCAAAAAATTGTACGACTGTGCCGCGTCCTGCGCATCGCGGGCAGCTGCGATTCAAACGGATACGGGAGATATGCGAGAGACATCGGGAAACCGTAGCTGCCACAGCTGATACTTCCAAAGACTTGTTTAAAGACCCGTTGTTTCAAGAAGGGTTTTACGCCAAAAAAACTATTTTTCCCCAACTGCCAGGTGAGGGTCACTAGATTTTATCACAGCTGCCTGGGGTGCTTCTCCTTCTCCTTCTCCTCCTTCTCCTCCCGCCTCCTCCTCGCCAGCTCCAGATCGCAGTAGGCACTGCCGGACTTCATCTGCCAGCTCCAGATCCCAGTTGGCACTGCCGGACTTCAACCGCGAGCCCCAGATCGCAGTGGGCACTGCCGGACTTCATCCGCAAGCTCCAGATCGCAGTGGGGACTGCCGGACATCAGTCGCGAGCTCCAGATCCCAGCGGGCACTGCCGGACTTCAGTCGCGAGCTCCACATCGCAGTGGGCACTGCCGGACTTCAACCTGTATACATGGCAGATTGACTGCCAGAAAGAATGTCAGATAGAATGCCAGAAAGAATGCTAGATAGAATTCCGGAAAAAAAATTAGATAGAACGCCAGAAAGAATGCCAGATAGAATGCCAGAAAGAATGCCAGATAGAAAGCCAGATAGAATGCCAGAAAGAATGCCAAGAAGAATGTCAAGTTTGTGAATGCCAGAAAGAATGCCAGATAGAATGCCCGAGCATATGTCAGAGAGAATGTCAGATAGAATGCTCAGAAGAAGAGGAGGAGAGGACAACTCTGATGAAATCTAGAGGCCCTCCTCTTCCCTGCCAGAAAGTTGTGCCAGAAAGAATGTCAAAATCTGTATCACACTATCACTATATGATATGCCAAATAAAGTGTCATGGTGGGGAGCACTCGAAGCAAAATAATTTGTCTGAAAGGAAGACCTGTGGAGACCATATGTCTCCCATATGGATGTATAGAGGAGATATGTGGGAGGCATTGGGGAGACATTTGGGAGACCATATGTCTCCAATTTGGCATGTGGAGGTATAGGAGATATGCAAGATACCGTATGTCTAATATTTTTGTTCCTGCGGAGGTAAAGGGGAAATATGTGGGAGACCATATGCATACATACATGCATGCTACATACACACATGCTACATACATACATGCTACATAAATACATACATACATACATACATACATACATACATACATACATACATACATACATACATACATACATACATACATACATACATACATACATACATACACAGGCATACAGATGATTGGACTGATTTGGTCTTGTTTCTTTTCTCATTCCCTTGACCGGCACATGTGTTGTCTGCGTCTGAATTTTGAGAACCGAGGAGAGCATGGTATGAACAATACTTGCAAGGATTCATCCGGAGTCATTTGAGCATCTTGTGTGCACAGAAGGAAGCATTGAAATTGAAACCGGACGGGCTGCCCTTTCCACAAAGAACAGGGGAAGGGACTGTAGCTGCAGTGTAGTTCCAAAAGGTTGCATTTTTTTTCAAAAAAAAAAGACTTGCGATTCTCTGTGATCTCTGTGGGTCTGCGTGGTAGCTCGAGACTAGCAGAATTGCTCCAAGGCGGCCCGTTTGCCTGGCGTCCAGTGCTGAGAATGGCAGATCCAGAGGGTGGATTAATGTATTTCAGTGCGGCAGATACACAAGCATACATCCAAGCATATATCTCTTCATTTATCTATCCATGTATCTATCCATGTATCTATCTCTATCTCTATCTCTATCTATATCTATCTCTTTCTCTCTCTCTCTCTATCTATCTATCTCTATCTAGCTTTATTTATCTCTATCTATCGCTATCTATCTCTATCTATCTCTATCTATCTCTATCTATCTCTATCTATCTCGATTCATCTCTATCTATCTCTATCTATCTCTATCTATCTCTATCGATCTCTATCTATCTCTATCTATCTCTATCTATGTCTATCTCTATCTATCTCTATCTATCTCTATCTATCTCTATCTATCTCTATCTATCTCTATCTATCTCTATCTATCTCTATCTATCTCTATCTANCTATCTATCTATCTATCTATCTATCTATCTATCTATCTATCTATCTATCTATCTATCTATCTATCTATCTATCTAATCTATCTATCTATCTATCTATCTCTCTCTCTCTCTCTCTTAAACATCTATTTTTCTTTACCTTTATCTCCATCTCTATCTTTATCTCTATCTATACCTGTGTATGTGTCTATAATATATCTATGTATATGTCTATTCATATATTTTCATACATACACATGTATACATGTCTCTCTTTCTCTCTTCACACATGTTCACGTCATTTTGTAGGGCCCCCGGTGGTCAAAACGTGGGTCCTAAAAGTTTGTTGCTCGATTGTCGAGTCAAAACCAACCCCGTGCACTCACTACAAAATGAGATGCCGGGATGCTGGATGTATGCCGGATGCCGGGATGCACTCACTCATTCTGTATGCCGGATGCCGGGATGCTGTGCCCACCTGGGCTGTAGCTACAAAGTCTAATCACAACCCCTCCCACCAAATGTCGACAAGGATTGTTGAACTATGTTGAACTATGTTGGACGTCGTTGTTTAGTGATGTTTAGCTGTTGCTCCCAAGGGCTGTTGCGGTTTTTTCGTGACCTTTCGACACTGTCGAGTCCTAATCCTAAGGTTTGTACTGGGTCGGCCTGGGATCAACCACCTTCTCTCCGAACAATGAGAGCTCCGCGGACCGTGGTGTCATGTGGTGTCAACATATTCAACTCGCATGAATGTGCCGTTTATCTGGTACATGGTTTCTTGCGGTTGCATCTCACAGTTACTGCGTTTCAGAGTTGCATAGACATGTTTGTTTTCGATTTTTTTTAATTTTGAATGCAGGAATTTCTTGGGACATTGGCGCAGTTGAACCAGCAGCAGTGGCTGGGAGTTTCGCTTCCGAAGGACGGCTGAGCAGAGTGTACCTTTGTCATCCACTTGTCATCCACTTGTCATCCACTTGTCATCCACTTGTCATCCACTTGTCATCCACTTGTCATCCTTTGTCTCTGCCGTCCTTTCGATTTCGCACTCTTTCAAAATGATTTGGCGAATTTGCTGTCAATGGAGCGTGGAGCTTGGCCCCAGCTTGGCAGCTGCTCAGCTTCACTCCAGGAAGAGCTATGGCGCTGGGACTTGCAAGGATTCGGAAATTCCAATCCTATTCCTCAAGAGGATGGGCCGGGTTTCTGTTCCCGGTGTATTTGTTCTAGTATAGGTTCATATTTGATATATTTCTTCATATTTCTTCGATATAGATTCAGATTGCATTGCAGGATCATTTGAAAAGATTTGAACAGGTTTGAAAAGGCCAAGTTCAGGTCACCAGCATGAAAATCTCAGCGTGTCTTTGTATGCTTTTCAACGTAAGAATATGCATTCCCCTTATTTTTTCGGCATGCTTTTCAGCACAGGTCAAGGAAAGACTTGTCAGCCCTTGGCGGGAGCAGTGCTTGGGATTCGTGGGCGTTCCGCTCTACTCTGACAGCACCTGGACAGAAACTTTAGTTCCTGACGTCGTTCCTTCACCGTTCCCTGAACACTTTGAACTACTGAAGTACACCCAACTCATTGGAGCAGACTCTTCAAACTCTAAAATTTGATGGTCAGCCTGTGCTGCTCTCGTGCTGACACCAAAGACACTGCTGTCATTTCTTGGCTAATTTGACGTTTTTGACCTGACCATCACTTGATTCCTTTCTCCAAACTTGCCAAGTGCAGCAACCCAGGCGCAGCCTACAGCATGTCCACTGCATGTTCAGTGTCTGACCAGCTACGCTGCAATGAGGCGCTTTTGCTACAGGGTTTTGGCACAAAATTTAAGGGAGAGAGAGGGCGAGGGAGAAGGCTGAGAGAACAAGCTTCAGACTGTTGCTAATCTCGCTAGATTCTTGCTAGATCGGCAAAGATCACAACAGAATGCAGGGTGGAGGTTTTGCTGACGAGATCTGAAAGATCCTGTGAGCACTAAGCAGTCTCAGCAGTTGGCAACAGCGATAGGTCCACTATGAGATGCCAATGCTGCAGACCCGTGTGGAAGCTGACAACGCTCCTTCGGCTGCAAGGAAGTCAGTTATGGGCCCTGTGCAATAAGATTGACAGCGATCAAGATGGAAGCGAAGTAGAGAGACCTTCAGCAAGATATGCCTATTTTGCACCTCTTTGATCCGCTTTGTGTCTCTTCACTTCTGGTTGCGCATGTTGGAAGGTCAACCTTCTTTTCGTCTTCGACACGCGTCCAATCACGCGGAGTGAGGCGGGACTGAGCATGTTGGATCCTCAGATGTCGCAGCTGGATTGTTTTCGAGTTCTTCACATGACCTTTTCATGATCTCTACCTGACATCTTCCTAATTACCTTCCTCTACCTTTGTCTTTGTCCTGTGTCTACCTCGTGTGCTGGTTCGTTCGGATTCTTTGGACTTGGTCTTGCTGGCCCTTCAGCTTCCTGTTTTCCTAGCTGCTTCCTTGCAAGCCACCAAGCGTGCAGTTTGCTGCTTGTTTCACTATTTTTCTTCATGTTTTTAAACGACTGAGGTTGCAGACCCTCTTCATTTGTGTAGCTCTGGCGGTTGGAGCAATCTCCTTCTCAAAAGACGCGGACCGCCTTCTGCTGACCCCGCTAGAGAGGATCCTCGTCAAACTGGAGGCCGGGTTTGTCCTTGGGAGATCCGAGATCTTGCGAGACCGGCTTGGAGGCAACTTCTTACCAGACTTGGTGTACCAGTGTAATCAGTGTACCATTTTCTTACCAAGTTCTGCCGAGTTTCTTAAACGCTCAAAACCACTGCTCTCAGGCTATCAGGAAGAATCCCCTTCATGCTATGAAGCTCGGAGATATCGAGTACAGGCAACTTGCTGCTTCCAATTTGCGAACCATTCTGAACGACGGCCATTTTCTGCCAATGCATCGAACATCAGCAGATGCATTTCCATGAAGTGCAGCTGGTGCAGGGAGCAAGAACTTGAAGAGGAAGAAAATGGAGAGAAGTTGCTGAGCTGCAACGTTAGACTTTTACTTCGCCCATGTCAACACCAGTCACGCACTTCCGAATGCGACACCAAGGCGGTTTTGTTGCAACAAGAGGCGTGAGGGCTCAGAGCTCGAGACATTAGAAACGGCAATTTTGGAGAGGAGAGGGACGGAGAGGGCGGAGATGGGAGAGATTGGGAGAGATTGGGAGAGATTGGGAGAGATTGGGAGAGATTGGGAGAGATTGGGAGAGATTGGGAGAGATTGGGAGAGATTGGGAGAGCAGCCCTATATAAAACGGCATCACCGCCTGGTTCGTCCATGGTCTCACTACCTACGCGGTTGTGCGCAATATAATTCTGTCATATTGTATCAGTGTCTATGCACATGCATATCATCTACCTCTCCCTTGGCAGGTTGAGTGTTTTCTATATGATTTTTTGTGTTTCTTTTGTCTGCCTGTCTTCCAGTTTGTTTTGCTGCCTGAATCTATCTTTGCAGGACATTGATCAAGCTTGGTGGTCTTCTTGCTTTAGGCTTTGGTGAGGCTGGATATGGATGGATACGGGAGAATTGAGAAGCTCAAGGGTGGTCTTAGTCGTTCTTAGTCCTAGGTGGGGAGAGACTTGGCCAGACTATGCCAGACTGTAGTCATGAGCTCTCATGTTCTAGTCTTCAATTTTCGTGCCTTGATCATCAGATTGTTGGGCATTATTGTCAGTATTGTGTTTTGGTCTTGGGTTTCAATGTAAAGCTGGCTTGCTTCTTCTTTGAAGGCCGGAGCTGAGATCATTGTTCACAACATGCAGGGTGGCACCTCTGCAGAACTGACACCTGGCAAATTCTCTGCTGTTCAGAGCCATTTGAACTGATAGAAAGGTGATACAACTGTGATACTGGTACAATGGTGATACATGTAGATGGACATAGATGGATCAGTTTACCAAAGATGTTCAAAGCAGTTAAAAGTAAAACAACCTGGGCAAACTTCAATGGGGGTTCTACCACATCAACCTTTGCCTCTTGCGAGGAATGCTATGGTTCCAGGCCTGGTGGTCTGCCCGTGCATTCCTTTGATGCTTTCTCCTATAGAATCGTGTTTTGATGTGTTTTCACATGTTTTCACCATTTTGATGCTCTTTGCATCTCTTTGCTCTCCTTCTCTCTTGCGAGCTCGTGGTTGGGTGGCAGGGAGTGGATGTTTTGATCGATGATGCAACTTCTATGGCTCTCAGTCGGAATTGTCCGAGTCTGTGGTTTTGAATCCCACCGCCCCAGCGACCTTTCTGTACATAAGTATCCATAAGTATCCACAAGTAGCATAACTTGAACCGCGACTGTCTTGATGGTCTTGACTACACCTTTCGCGATAGGACAAGAAGTGGAAGCAGTCTTTGGCTTTTGCAGCATCCGAAATTTTGGTGATGCTACTGACGTCTTGAAAGAGAAGGCCCGAAGCACAGTTGCGTTGATATGCGTTGACTTGTTCTCCATAGATGCTTTCATGAGACGTTGAGATGGTGGTGGTGAGTGTTTTGACTTGAGTTCATCGTTTTTAATAGCTGTGCACTTGCATTCTATGCGTTTGCTCAAGGGACAATGGTCATTATGGTCATTGCATTTTTTTTGGTACAGAACAGTTTCCTGGCGAAGGCGCTATTCCCTATATGTAACTATACATAGTATTCGCGGGGCAGTGTCATGACACAAGAAGGGGGATGGCCCAAAAACAGCAACAATGTATTCATCGTGACATATCTTTTATCATTATCCCTGTCTATATCTAATACCTACATTTTTATCAAGAATCAAGACTTATGTATGCATTTGCACGTATCCATGTGTGCATGAAATAAACAAATAAGTAAGTTATATCAATAAATGAATGAATATATTATTCTGCACATGTATTGTGCAGATGCATGTGAACATACATATGCATATGCATACGCATTGGCACACACACACACAACCAGTACATACACATATACAATACACATACACGCACATACGCATGTAACACATGCAGACAGATAGACGTACCGACAGCAGACAGACATACATAAATTGCCTTAGACTGCACTAAGAGCAACACCAAACCATGCTGAGGTACACTAAGCTACGCATCACATCGCATCGCATGACATCACAAGACATACAGGTATGACTGATTATGACGGTATGTATTTGTATACGTATGATTACGTATGATTCCATATTTATGCCCTTGAGGTCATGGTGTTTGTCAACCAAGTGTCCGAGATCGTCCACGGTGTCTCAGCTCCTTTTCATCTCGTACATATCAGAGATTGACTGAAGATTGGCTGACTTGTGTATCTTGCGTGTGGCATTTGAAGATTTGCACCCTGTGCACGTGGCCTCTTTGGGTAGAACGTAAGACTCCAGAAGAAGCCCAAGCAGATCGCAGCAGATCGCTGGTCCAAGGTATTTGCGACACATACCATGGCTCGCCCAACAAGATCATTGGTGGCAACTCATTTCTTGTGGTCGCTTGGCTGGACTTCGTGGCACCGAATTGCCACTGTTTTTGTCTTGCCAAGAGTTGCGACAAGGGTGATGGGGCTGACTAAGTCTCCCGGAGGAAAAACTTGTCAGATTCGGAGAGGTGTAAGAATTGAAAAATGCCAAGAGGAGCAAAAGACAGGTTCAACCAACGGCTCTAGGAGTAGCTGTGCAGCAAACATGATAGACCAGGACGCAGAAGACAAGGACAAGACAAACGACAGGAAGGAACTGAGCAACTGGGGAGCAGGGCACAAGGTCACAAGGTCACAAGGTGGGGGATCCAAACCGGCCTTGCTGAGCCTTGCTGAGCCTTGCTGAGCCTTGCTGAGCCTTGCTGCCTTTGCCTGACCAGTTGGTGACCAGTTGGTGACCAGTTGGAGCTGGCCGGACATGGCACAATCGTAAGGTCTGGCGCATGCGAGGGAGAGACCCAGAGCTGAGGGCCAAGATAGCGGACATGGCCGTCATGTCCTTCGCAACCAGACTGCAACGTTACATAGGTCTCAAGAGAAATGAAACTACCTGGGTTGGTAGGGAGAAAAGGGGCATAATACTCCTCGTTTCTGCTCATGTCTGCGAAGTCAACGGAAGTGGCCCTTGAGGATTGCCACTGAAGCCAGCGAGAAGCAATATGTAGCAATCATGATGCCAATCATGCCAATCATGCCATAGTGCTGTTGTTTTCAGCACGATTTGTCGCCAGGTTTGTATCACCATCGAAGTGCAGAAGTCCAATACGCTGGCAACGTATCGATCACATCCTGGCCTCCAACAACGCTTCCCAAATTTCAGGGTGCACATTGTGGGACTTGTGGGGCAACACTTGGCTTCACTGGGCTCTTTATGGGCTTGTGGCTTTTCACTTTTTGGATCACATCCAGGAAATGAGCAATCTCTGGGAGCTGGTATGAGCTGGTGCTCTTCAAGTAACCCAGGAAAAAATCCGTATCGTTTTCGTCTTTACGTGGAATAGGAAGTTGCCCAACAGAATCACGACCCATACTATTTGTATATGCAGCTACAATTACAATATCCGGATGTCATTGTTATCCTTGGACAGTAGGCAGTATGTGGGCAGTACATAGGATCTAGCTTTGTATTCAGAGTTCAAGTCAGGGAGCAGATCATGCAGATCGTGATCTCATGGAGTCATTTCTCGTGGCGAGCACCCAAGATGCCAGCCATTTCTCTTTGGGGCACATGAGCAAAGAAGACCACGGAGAGATGATCGGCGAGCTATGTGATTAAGGGTAGTCACAAAACGGCATCAGTATAGCATACGTCAATGTCTACGTGTCAAAAGTTGCCACAGGTGAGAGAAGACCCACCCTCCAGACTCGCGCAGTGCAGGTGACACTTGGATTTGGATTGCACTGTGGCTGGGCAATTGAAGGTGCAATTGGCAGCGAGTACAAGATTGATGCTTCATACTTGCTTTTTGGCTGCAAAGATGAAAGCACTCTGATGGAACTTGATAGGCCTTGGAGGTTGGACATGTTTGGAATGTTTGCATGATATGCAGCGATATGCATGATGCAACTGACGTCAACTGCATGTGTCCGACTTTTCCATATAGTTTTCACACAGGGTCAACTGACATTGGATTTCTTGCTTAGATTTCTTGGATTTCTTTAGGCATCTTTCCATTCCATGCTTTCTTCTTCACAGACTACTCGAAAGCTGCCTTGCCTTGGCAATGACATGCAGCGACACCTGCTCCAAGGTCACCGAATGTGAATGTGGCTTCACAGCTTGAAGCAGCGTCTGGCCAGTTAGGACTTTGGGTTCTGCTTTCCAACTACATGGTAAAGCTCTGTATCCTGGCAGCAATCCTGGCAGCATTTGGCAGGCAAAGAAACAGTAATTGAAACCGTATATAACCAATCACAACCTATCACAAGCGCTCGCAACGAATCGCAACTAATGACACGGACAGTACCTGGTTCAATGATGAGAGTCATGAGATTCTGCGCCAACGCGTTTGATACGTCAGACCGTGTTACTGCAAGGCAGCCCCGACTTGTTGCCATATTTCCGGATGATTGACAACGTCATGTTGGAAGGCCAGGCGGTTCGGCTGGCTTTCTGCCTACCAAGTCCAGAAATTGTGAAAGTCAATCGTGCATGTCTTGCGGATTCTTGTGCTGAGATAATGACGTGATGCCACAAACACACACTCATTATAATATGCATATTTATCTATCTATCTATCCATCCATCCATCTATCCATCCATCCATCCATCTATCCATCCATCTGTCCATCTATCCATCTGTCCATCTGTCCATCTGTCCATCTATCCATCTATCCATCTATCCATCTATCCATCTATCCATCTATCGATCCATCGATCCATCGATCCATCCATCCATCCATCCATACATGCATGCATACATACATACACAAACAAATAAATAAACATATAAAATATGTTGCCATAACTCTGTATATATATATATATATCTATAATATGTGAGCATATCTATATAGATACTTGTCGTGATCCCGGATTCGGTGAGGCTCCAAGAAGACGCTGCGGCTGTACACCTTGGACCTGGACCACAGTCGCGTCAATGTGAAGCCCAAGCTGAGAGGCACCAAGAAGAAGGCGCGAACGACGGATGTCCGACATGGCACGACGGATGTCGACGGTCTACGGGCACAGGGAATCGGATTGAAAAACTTTGGGATTCGGCAGATTTGATGATCGACGGATGTGCCGCAAGATGTGGAAAAAAAAACCTTGGATGACAGATGATCAGAGTATTCTAGCACGACTTGAGTTGAAAAATCTATGGAGAGAAATATGGGCAAATATAAATACATACTTATAGATACATATCGCTATGTGCTTGATTGCATTTATTTGTTTGCTTGTTTTATTGTGAGCTACTGAACTTGGTGGCTGCACTCTCGCCTCTTCCGCATGGCATAGAGAGATAGAGAGAGGTGGATAGCATCCAAGCACCTAGAGATACACGCATGCCTTTGAGAGCACGCACACAAATCTATACCTTCTGTGGCACGCTTACGCGCACATATCCGTACTAAATCCGTACAGTCACAAAGCCCTGAAATCTTTCATCCTGATCTCAGTCCTGATTGATCAAGGTGTACAATCGCTACAAGGTGAGGCAAATGCGGGAAGCAGTGAAGAATGAGAGCCTTAGCTATATGGGAGAGAAAGCCCAGGAACGCCGAAAATTTCGACTCGTTTGAAGTCCCCGCACTGTTTTCTGTGTAGAAATGTTTACTGATCAGTTCTGAGGTTGTGGACTTCAGACTTTGACATCATGGAAGTGCTCTCTGGGCACTCCGATTTCATTGAAATGCGAGAGCCATATTCCAAGGCAGCGTGGGCACGTTCTTGGAGTTCTTGGATTCTCTTAGACATTTGAATACATTTGACAGATTCCAGATGATTCCAAGATTTCACAATCCCTTTCAATGTGTTGTGCGCCGGGCTCTATCGGGCTCTTTCAGTCTTGTGAGAGGAGGAATAGAGGTTAATTTTCATAATTTTCACCGAAGTCGGATCATACCACACCTTGACATACCTTGACATACCTTGACCAGGAATTCTTTGAACGCTTCGCAGTGGGCGTGCGCAACTACGAAGCTGGGGAGTGGTTGGTGGCTCGCGACCTGTTCATCACCTGTCACTACTCCGAGGTGTCGCAGTGGCATTGCGATCGCTATGTCATGCTTTCAGAATGCTTTGCGTGGTGTTGTGCTTTGCGCTTTGGCTTGTGCGGTGGTGTTTTTTTGTAGGAGCTGTGCAAGAGCAACTCCCAGCCCGGAGTGTGGCCCACAGATGGACCCGTGAAATCTTTGCTCGAGTTCATGGAGAAGACCTTTGGCAGCAAAGCTAGTGCTCCAGGTCACCAGGTATCGGATACTGGACACAAAATGCCATACTAAAGATGACATATAATGGGTTCTATACTATTCTATCTCAGTCTCTCAGTCTCTCTCTCTCTCTCTATTCATCCACCTTTTTTTTTCACGACTTTTGACTGGGCCTGTTCAGAGAAAAAAACATTCTAGCATCTCTTCCGGGATTAAACACAACTTAGCAGGTCCTAATTCCTTGCGCCGGCTCTAGAGTCGTTTTCGTTTTTGGAGGGGTGTGGCGAAGTAAATGCGTACAGCACCCGGAAAATGACACAGGGGTACCAGCGTAGCCCTCTTCTTGGGATGTAATGTACAGCGGACCAGTAGTATAGTCTTCTAGTGACACCTAGGAATGTCTAGTCCTACCACACACACACATATATATATATATATACATATATGTGCATGTATGTATGTAATGCAATGTAATGCAATGTAATGTAATGTAATGCAATGCAATGCAATGCAATGCAATGCAATGTAATGTAATGTAATGTAATGTAATGTAATGTAATGTAATGTATGTCTGTCTGTGTGTATGTATGTATGTATGTATGTATGTATGTATGTATGTATGTATGTATGTATGTATGTATGTATGTATGTATGTATGCATGTATGTATGTATGTATGTATGTACTGTACTGTAGTGGAATGGAATGTAATGTAATGCGATGCAATGTCATGCAAAGTAACATGATGATACATAATGCATATATATATATATGTACGTATGGATGGATGATGATGGATGGATGGAAAGGCATGATTATCCAACTGCAGCAAGGCAAAGACCTCCAAGGAAATCGGGCCATATTCTTCACAGCTCAAGTTATTGATGCAGTTCCCTGTAAGACCACCAGAATAGATGGAGTGGAGGGGGGAATTTTCACCAACAGACACAAAGTGAAAGCTAAGTGAAAGTGAAGTGATTGCAACATGAGGTGATGACGGCCCCACTGCATATCTTGCTTGTTGAACATGACTATGGTTCAATGTGAAGAGCATGTTGCAAAAAAAAGATGGGTGGGAATGCCGGGGATAGCACTGAGAGTGATCCCAAGTCCTTCGTGTGCCTTGTGAATCCACGGTATCTCGTGATGTTCTATTGATGTTCCGTTGATGTTCCGCCGATGTTCTATTGATCTACAGAATCTTCCTGGGAATCGTTCCGAATCTCTCCAGACTTTCCACAGTTCCACAGCAGGTATCACTTTGAAGCACCTCCGGACTGGCCTGGCTATCGACATCTGATACCGGGCGCATGAAGTCGAGCTGATGTCGAGCCGCGCCACTGCGCCACTGCACAAACGCATCCTGAATGCATACCAAATCGATCAAAATTGATCCAAATCGTCATAAATTGTAAATCGCCAAACTGTTTCGACCACGTTGAGCTTGCACGTTCTCGCCAAAGGCAAGCACGTGCATTTTCAAATCCACATTTTGGTTGTTGCGTCAATAGGGCGTTTCACTGCCCTTGTAGCTCCGGTCATTCGCTTTTATTTGTTCCAACTCTTTCATCTTTTGAGGTTCGTAATTTTCGCTTGGTTGTACATGGTTGTGATGTGTATGACAGTCGGTGACCATTGTTTTTTTTTCCTCATGTTCTTTCAAAGTTCTTTCCATCTTTTTTCTCTTTAGTGATTATAGTGTGACCGTGGGCAAGACTCCAAGACGTTCACGCCGAAGATTGCATGTGCGGTGCTTAGTCAAAGACGAAGCACGGCCCAGGTGGCTCAGCCGCCATGGCATGACAAACTCTCGGATTCGAAATGACAAATCTCTCATAGCTGATGTAGCTCCAAGATGCTGCAAGGTAGATTTGAAATGAAAAACTGATTTGAAAGATTTGAGTATGTTACTGTTAGTGTTGCAGTATGTTGCAGTAATGGTTGTGGTTTGTTGGTAGAGTCTGGATGCTTTTGCCAGGCCAGAAATCCAGAGCCACTGAATGTGGCTGGTCTCACTGCCACCCGGTGTGCTCACCTCCGTGATGTTCTCAAGCCATGTCCATCGCTCTGAGCAAAACTCGAGCATCTCGAGCAGGTGTTGCCTTGAAATGCATCGAGCATGTCCAGCATACTGAGGAGAAATGGAAGATGATAGATAGATACACACACACACAAACACACGCACACACAATACATCATACTATATCAGACTGCATCATACTGCATCGTAGCACAATTCATAATGCAGCGTGCAAACTATAGACATGTGTGTAGATATAACATTTGTGTTTCTCAAATTTCATCTTCCTCACGAACCGGCCGCCGGAGTGTGAACAGATCGGAAAATTGCAGGAACAAAAGTGAAAGGAGTCCTTGGGGTGGAGTGGTGGCGACCAGACTGGCAGACCGTGAAGGCAAACTTGTGTGCAGTGGAAATGCTGAACACCGAAAATAAATGGAGAGAGAGAGAGAGAGAGAACGATTGAATAGCCATGGCATGAACCCCAAGAAAGCATGCAAAGCGCTTCGATGGTCCTTTGGATGTGACTGTACGCCAAGGTATTCCAAGCCGAGGCGCCCATGCAGCATTGCATTGAGATTGAAACTGCGACGAACTACCATTTGCATCCACCTATAGACATGCATTTACATGTATTTATATGTATCTTACATCCATCTGCATGTATTTAACATCGATTTTAGATCACTTTACACCAATTTTACATTAATTGAATTTGTTTACATCAATTTTACATTCATTTCATTTCAATCAAATTTGCATCCATAGCATCAACTTTTCATCAATTTTACATCCACTTGCATCCATTTACATCAGTTTTACATCCAAACCTATTCATTTACATCCATTTTAGATCCATTTACATCCATTTTGAATCCATTTGCATCAGTTTGATATCAATCGTACATCCATTTACATCCATCTAATTCCATACGCACACACACACACATATATATATATACACATACGCACATTGTTTGCATACATCCACATCCTTTTAAACCAACTTTACATCCATTTGCATCCATTTGCATCACCCATGTGCAATCGTTCAACTCTTTGGCAGACTGAAAGGTGGGATTTCGAGGGACTCGGGGACTGCAAGGAAACTGGCCAAGACAGGAACCTTTTCGACACAAACAGGTTTGATGTGGAGTCTAAATATGACATCGATGGGGATACATCCAATACACATAAGTGTAAAGTGGAAAGTTGTATATATGTAATATTGTGTAATATATTATATGTATTTGTATGTAATCGATAGGGTTCAGGACGTTCCGGCGAGATCGCAGTTGTCCTCCCCCTGCAATTTTTGCAAATGATTTGGCAAGAGACACTTTGCGACAGTTCGGCCTGGTCGAGCAGTGTGATCCAAGCTCCATGAGGTCGTAGCAAATTCTGTTTTGATCCCCAAGTCTTGTCCAAGCAAAACAGAAGCCCTGGAATGGCATGGCAAACCGAATGTTGGATAGGTATGGATAGGTATGGATAATCGATAGGTATGGATAGGTTGGCAATTGTTGTGGCAATGTTTAGCATATGTTGTCACAGGCTCGATGACTGGACCGTGGAGGATGTTGTGAGGTGGTCATTCACCACAACTCTATCGCCTGAAGTCAGCCTGCGCATGATTTGTAAAGCTTTCATTTGCTTTGTCTTGCTTTGTGTTTTGATGGTTTGCAGAACGGTTTGCAGTTTGCATGTTTCTTCTTCCTGTGTGCCGCCAGAATGAACCTGGAAGATGTTTATGATTCCTTGCTTCTTCCTGCAGTGAAATTACACTCGAGTGTGACCTTGCTCGCGCTATTTGCATAGACTGGTAGTATTGTGACATAGATCATGAAGCCTTCAAAATTTGTGCGCGCCATCGGAAATGTTCTGGTCACCGGTGACTCTGGTGTCCATTTTGTGCGGCGCTTTATTCTACCTCCCATCCGCAGCATTCAAGACGGAACAAAGGGACTGAGAAACATACATAGAATATCATAGAACAGTCTCAGCTTCAAGAGCTTCTGACAGAAACACACACACACACACCCACAAATAAACGAATACATGTATATATATATATATATAACTAGAGATACATTTGCACACACAGATGTTTAGAAACAGTTATGCACACAGAGGGGTAGAGGAGTGTGAATACAAAAGCTTTGCCGGTTGTCGAATTTCAGTGCTTGCGGTGGACCTTTGCGATCAATGTTGTTTCAACGGCAATGGCGCAACGCGCCCAGTCCTATGACAGGCTGCGGCAGCTGTCTGGACAGGTGCTACAAGTGTTCCTGGAAAATGGATCTGAGGAATATTCAGAGTCCACGCAATGCTTTTTGGCTTTCCTCCTCGGCAACAAGCTACCCGATGGAACCCAGATTAACCAATGGCTGGGGGATGAGATAGTACCAGAGCATTTGAAGCGCCAAGTCCTCTTCGGATTTGCTCAATGGATCAGCCTGAGGATACGATCATTGGACGCACTTGTGCCCCTTCAAACCAACGCCTTGACAGTTTGTCATGGCAGATTACAAAATCATATCGCGATGCCGCAAGCACTACAGGTGCCAGGCAATTCTGTGGAAAGGGCTCAAAGTGTCATGAGAGATTTTATTTACCAGGTGGTCCTGCAGTTACTGGGATCAGAGTTTTCTTGCTTTGCTCGTGCCTTGGCGGTGCTGTCTGAGTCGTCACTGGATTTGGCTGAGCACCCAGCCATGCTGCTGTCCCACCTGGTCAAGCAGCTGGAGCACTGCCGAGCGAAGGTTGTCCAAGTTGCGTTCGAGCTTGCACCAGAGCAGAGAACCGATAGAACTGGGTCAAGTCTTAGACTTGTCATGTCGATGATCATGCAATTCTGTCGTTACTTTACTGTTGAGTTCAAGTCAGAGGCTCACCATGTGTGGCACTACCTGCTTGAGCATGAAACATGCGGAGACATTTTCCAACAGTCTCCATTTAGCATTAATTTGATTGATTCGTACGGTAGCCTGCTGGTGATGTTGCTGCACATCGAGAGACTTCCCAAGGCGGACTTGGTGGTGGCCGTTGACTTCGAAGGTGTCAAACTAAATCGTTCAGGTCAACTCTGTTTAGTTCAGATTACCCTCAGCAACATGCCCAGTTGTGTGTACGTACTGGATGTTTACATTTTGCCACTAGCGATGCACTTTGCAACTCCAAGTGGCACTTCTCTGAAAGCGATCTTGGAAGACCCTGCAATGCTGAAGATTTGGTTTGACCCCCGCAACGACGTTGATGCCTTATTTCATCAGTTCGGCATTGTGCCCCAACATGTCTTCGACTTGCAACTAGCAGACGTGGCAGTCCGGAGAGGCAAAGGCTTGCAGGTGAACTTCGTACCGAGCTTGCAGAAGTGTTTGACAAGCTGCGATCGCTTGGACCGAATGCAAAAGACTTTCGCAGACTTCATCAACAAAACAGGGAAACAACTCTTTGAGCCTGACCACGGTGGACGCTACGAAGTCTTTCAACAAAGACCACTGCTTCATGACATTCTTGTTTATGCTGCTCATGACTGTAGATACATGCAACTGCTCTATCAATGGTACTGCGAGAATCTGTCAGATGAGTGGAACCAAAGAGTTCTTGCAGGTAGCCGTTCGCGTGCACAGTGGTTTGCACACCCAAGGTACCAGCGCCCATCCACCGATGCGCCGGACTTCTAGAAATGCGTGGGATACAGAGATGATACATGGTGACATATGGTGGCATGAGGCAACACAACAAGGTAACATGAGGTAACGTTGAAGAAATATGAGAGCAGATATGAAAAGCTGATGTGGCAAGCCATGGCAAGCCACTTCGATTTGAGCAATGCTGCAGACTTCCGGAATCTTGTAGGATGTGGACTTCGGATCCACTCACGTTCCTACGCACTTGCGCACATGTTGCTCTCACGGTTTTAAGATTTGCTATTGCCTTTCGGATTGTTCTGGTGTACTGTGTAGTGTCCACCTTTGCCCGCTCGAAGGGCAGAGTTAGATTCGTTAGTTGGCCCCGCCGGCTCTGTCGGGCCCCCGGTGGGCCCGTGGCGGGCCCCCCTCGGGCCCTGCCTCTGTGCCGATCTTTGGCCTTGTGAGGCCTTGTGTCAAACTGTGTCAATCTTGTCAAACAAATCGAGCGAACCAATACAGATTTCATCAGATTTCCCGCTCGAGTTCAGTGAGTGACTGAGTTCACGCTCGATTTCACAATGGTAATGGTCACCACTACCACAGACATTTTCTCATCTTTATAGCATCGTATGGTGTGCTATCAAATCACTATCACACCACATTGCATTCACTGCACAGCAACAGCACCCCTTCAGGGCGATGGCTGTTCTGAAGGCTCGGGATTCCGGGTTCCCTTCGGCCTTGGCTTCAACGGATGGACCATGCCAATGTTTGCCCATTTTTGTGCTCTTTGCATCTTTTTTTGTGCTCTTTGCCCCTTTGTTTTCCACATCAATTTCAGAATTTTCAGAATTCTCTGCAGCTCAGCCTTCCTCATTCAGGTCAGGGTTTTGCGTGAGAATCTGCAACGGTCACCAGGAGTTCTTATGGGTCCTTGCCATCGCAGCCTGTGTGCCAAGCGCTTACAATTCCAGATGTGATGAAATGTGTGCATCTGCAGTCTGATCCTTCGCTAAACTCATGATTCAGCAGCCAGTGAATTCCAGACAAACCACACGCGCACACATGCGCAAAGCACCACGAACTGATGCATATATGTGAAGTGGGCTTGTCGAAGTCTTGGCCAAGGAGAGCTTCAAACTAAATCTGATAGAGTTGAGTTTCAAGGATGCATCATATTTCGGGATCTACAAATACAGTTGCAATCATTTGCATACATTTAAATCATTTTGTGTTATTTTACATTGCTCATTGTTTTATATTGTTTACATCATGGCTTGCCATTCGTTTTCCATGGCTTGTTCTGAGGCAGGCTTCCACTGGCAAAGGCTGTGGCGCACAGTCATGTGGTGCGGAAGGGAACTGTGAGGACCAGTGTGAAAACGTTTGCATAGAACTGAAGGGAACATAGATTCACCTTGTCTGAAATCGAGGACGAACAGGATGGAAGTGATGGAAGATGCACCTCTTTTCACAATGCACGGGTAAAAGGGGCCCAGAAATGCGCCCAGAAGCCGAGAAGCCGAGAAGCTGAGAACACACTGGACAAGCCGAGAAGCCGAGAAGCCGAGNTCTGACCAATACGTTGACTGGGATATCAACTTCACAATTTCTCTTAGGGTCTCAAATCGGCCACCCCCTCTCAGCAATACGTTACAGGGGATATCAACTTCAACTGATCTTCAAGAGGGATCAAAACCGCCACCCCCTCTGACCAATACGTTGACTGGGATATTGACTTCACAACTTTTCTGCATA